>JAGDYQ010000307.1:383867-664522 GCA_021962125.1 Bulinus truncatus
GTAGTAGTATGTATTGTAATGTGTGTATGTCTGTATTGCGTTGTGTGTATGTCTGTATTGTGTATGTCTGTATTGTGTTGTATGTATGTATGTATTGCGTTGTGTGTATGTCTTGTGTTGTATGTATGTCTGTATTGTGTTGTATGTATGTCTGTATTGCGTTGTGTGTATGTATGTATTGTGTTGTGTGTATGTATGTATTGTGTGTATGTCTGTATTGTACTGTGTGTATGTCTGTATTGTGTTGCCCTATGTCCTACATATAACATTCGACCTAGGCCCTGCATATGACACTCGACCTATGTCCTACATATGACACTCGACCTATGTCCTATATGTGACACTCGACCTAGGCCCTGTATATGACACTCACCCTATGTCCTACATATAACATTCGACCTTGGTCCTGCATATAACATTCGACATATGTCCTACATATAAAAATTCGACCTAGGCCCTGTATATAAAATTCGACCAAGGCCCCACCCATTCAGTAGTACATTTAAGGCCGCCTGTGAAGTTTTTAAAAACATCTTAGATATTAAGATAACCACCAGCCTCGCCTTGGGCTTAAGTCCGTTTTAATTTTGTCTCGACATATTGTGTTGTATGTATGTCTGTATTGTGTTGTATGTATGTCTGTATTATGTTGTATGTATGTCTGCATTGTGTTGTGTGTGTCTTTATTGTGTTGTATATATGTCTGTATTGTGTTGTGTGTATGTATGTAATGTGTGTATGTCTGTATTGTGTGTATGTCTGTATTGTGTGTATGTCTGTATTGTGTGTATGTCTGTATTGTGTTGTGAGTATGTCTGTATTGCGTTGTGTGTGTGTATGTAATGTGTTGTGTGTATGTATGTATTGTGTGTATGTCTGTATTGCGTTGTGTGTATGTCTGTATTGTGTTGTGTGTATGTCTGTATTGTGTTGTGTGTATGTCTGTATTGTGTTGTATGTATGTATGTATTGCGTTGTGTGTATGTCTGTATTGTGTTGTATGTATGTCTGTATTGTGTTGTGTGTATGCATGTATTGTGTTGTGTGTGTGTGTGTCTGTCTTGTGTTGTGTGTATTTTTGTAATGTGTGTATGTATGTATTGTGTTGTGTATGTATGTATTGTGCTGAATGTCTGTATGTATTGTGTTGTGTGTTTGTATGTATTGTGTTGTGTGTATGTATGTATTGTGTTTTGTGTATGTATTGTGTTGTGTGTATGTCTTTATTGTGTTGTGTATGTCTGTATTGTGTTGTGTGTTTGTATGTATTATGTTGTGTGTCTGTATGTATTGTGTTTATGTATGTATTGTGTTCTGTGTATGTCTGTATTGTGTGTATGTATGTATTGTGTTCTGTGCATGTCTGTATTGTGTGTATGTCTGTGTTGCGTTGTGTATGTCTGTATTGTGTTGTGTTTATGTATGTATTGTGTTGTGTGTATGTATGTATTGTGTGTATGTATGTATATTGTGTCTGTATGTATTGTGCTGTGTGTAGTATGTATTGTGTTGTATGTATGTCTGTATTGCGTTGTGTGTATGTCTGTATTGTGTTGTGTTTTTGTCTGTGTTGTGTTGTATGTATGTATTGCGTTGTGTGTATGTCTGTATTGTGTTGTATGTATGTCTGTATTGTGTTGTATGTATGTCTGTATTGCGTTGTGTGTATGTCTGTATTGTGTTGTGTGTATGTCTGTATTGTGTTGTATGTATGTATATATTGCGTTGTGTGTATGTCTGTATTGTGTTGTATGTATGTCTGTATTGTGCTGTATGTATGCCTGTATTGCGTTTTGTGTATGTCTGTATTGTGTTGTGTGTATGTATGTATTGTGTGTATGTCTGTATTGCGTTGTGTGTATGTCTGTATTGTGTTGTGTGTATGTCTGTATTGTGTTGTGTGTATGTCTGTATTGTGTTGTATGTATGTATGTATTGCGTTGTGTGTATGTCTGTATTGTGTTGTATGTATGTCTGTATTGTGTTGTATGTATGTCTGTATTGCGTTTTGTGTATGTCTGTATTGTGTTGTGTGTATGTATGTATTGTGTGTATGTCTGTATTGCGTTGTGTGTATGTCTGTATTGTGTTGTGTGTATGTCTGTATTGTGTTGTATGTATGTCTGTATTGTGTTGTATGTATGTCTGTATTGCGTTGTGTGTATGTCTGTATTGTGTTGTGTGTATGTATGTATTGTGTGTATGTCTGTATTGCGTTGTGTGTATGTCTGTATTGTGTTGTGTGTATGTCTGTTTTGTGTTATGTGTATATCTGTATTGTGTTGCCCTATGTCCTACATATAACATTCGACCAAGACCCTGCATATGACACTCGACCTATGTCCTACATATGACACTCGACCTATGTCCTACATATGACACTCGACCTATGTCCTATATATGATACTCGACCTATGTCCTATATATGACACTCGACCTATGTCCTACATATGACACTCGACCTATGTCCTATATATGACACTCGACCTATTCCTATATATGACACTCGACCTATGTCCTATATATGACACTCGACCTATGTCCTACATATGACACTCGACCTATGTCCTATATATGACACTCACCCTATGCCCTACATATAACATTCGACCTTGGTCCTGCATATAACATTCGACATATGTCCTACATATAAAAATTGGACCTAGGCCCTGTATATAAAATTCGACCAAGGCCCCACCCATTCAGTAGTACATTTAAGCAGGCTTGCGGAGCCGCCAAATTTTTTTCCGGCTCCGGCTCCCACAAATGTGACGGCTCCGGCTCCGGCTCCCTATTAAGATAGTATCACACGAGACAAAAATTTTTGTAATTGCGCCACGCAAACATGCCGCTGATAAAAGTTATGCAAATTTTGTCGCGTTCACCCCCATAGCAGGCCCGTAGCGTGCGGGGGGGCAGGGGGGCCGGGGCCCCCTGCGTTTTGTCTGGACCTCTCTGCTTATTTGTTCTACTTAGTAAAATGTATTATCTGCCCCCCCCCCTGCTATTGCCTGGCCCCTGCTGTAGAATGCCTGGCCCCTGATGTAGAATTTTCACGATACGGGGCTGCCCCATAGTCAGGTACTTGAAAATATACGCATGTCGGTTTTACTAAAAACAAACCATTTCAGTGCATCCAGAATCATATCATTATTTTCGACCAAGGTTTCACTAGTCGCCATTTTCATAAGTATTAAAAAGTTATTTCAATTATCAAATTAGCAAATAGTAAAATGATACATTATTTAAAATATTTTAAAGACTTCAGTATTTATATTTATAAATTTGAAGTGACTATTCGGACCTGGGTACTAATAAACTCCGATTTTTATTCGGACCCCGTCCCAATCAAGTCTGATTGTTATTCGGACCCGTGGCAAATATGCACTTAGCTTAGCTATACATAAACTTTATTATTGTTTTTTTTTTATAATTGTTTGAATTGTATGATTTAATGGTTACTCAGTGTCTAGGGTTCCACTAAGCGGACTCTGTATTATTATTCTTTCGGGTTCCGTCTAATAAAGTTTAAATATAGCTAAGCTTAGTGCATATTTGCCACGGGTCCGAATAACAATCGGATTTTATTGGGACCCGGGTCCGTATAGCCACATCCTGATAAATTTATCTACTCTATTTCAGATATTCTTTTTATAACAAAATTGTTAAATACAGAAAGCGACCATTTTGTTTATAGTCTATTACAAATTCGCGGCAGCCCCGTAGCGTGAAAATTCTACAGCAGGGGCCAGGCATTCTACAACAGGGGCCAGGCAATAGCTGGGGGGGGGGCAGGTAATACATTTTACTAAGTAGAGCAAATAAGCAGAGGGGACCAGAAAAAAACGCAAGGGGGGCTAAGCCCCCCTGGCACCCTCACACGCTACGGGCCTGATTCGCAGTCAAATAATAATACGAAATGACGCGTTCTATTTGTCGTCGTAGTAAAAATTTATTTTAAATGATTGATACAATTATTCTATGAAATAAAACTGTTTTTACTTTATAAATAATAAAATAACATGGCATTAAAAAAATTTCGGAGGGTAAACAAGATTTAAAACGAACACAAAACGATTCCCCGTTAAAGAATTCTTGTGGTGGTGCACGCTATCATTTTAACGCTATTACTGTTGTGGCTTTTGTAAAATAACATTTCAAATTGTAGGAGGCAAACAATCAAACAAATTTGGAATTTTAAAGTTAAAAAAACATAATTCTGCTATACAAAAAAACTAGAGCTGCTATTCGATTTAAAAAATTGATCGAAATTAACGCATGATTAAAAATTTTAATCGCAAATTAACGCACATTTTAATCGACACAATATAATACAATTGTAACTTTTCTTTCATAAAATAATAGTATAGCCAGAAAGTTGTCGCTCACTAATTATTAACGCGTTTTTTTTCTTTATTCCAACCCCCCCCCTCCACTCTTTCCCCACCAAGTCACATTTTAACACACTCTCTTTCCACTTAATGATGTACCAAAAACAAGTTGACACCGGTTCCAATGTTTCAAACTAGGAGCACGCATCATAAAAGACAATCCTCTTGTTTTAAGGTCATACAGCTGCTATGATTTTACGTAGACGTGACGTTTACCCCACCAATACTACTACGGTCGTCGAGTTGAAGGACAAATTTACTTTTAATCTTCTTTTGAAGTTTTTGTTTTGTGCCGCGATGTTACTCTTTTATTCTTTCATTTATTTACTTTCTTACTATCAACTATTATTTCAATGTTTTAGTGAACAACAGAAAAGAAAATTTTATTTTTTTATCGGTCTGTCAGTTATATTAATAAAAAAAATATCTTGTAAAATGAGACTCTTTAATGTTACCGTATGGCAATTTTCAAACGTTCGAAGCTAAAATTTTGAAAGGTCGGCTTTCATTTTTCATCTTCTGTTGTTCTTTCTTTCGTGTGTCAACATTAAAGATTCTTTATTTCGTTTCATTTTGGTTATAGCAAGGGAACAGGAGGTTCACTTGTCGAGGGGCTATATAACAAAACATCTTCATTTTATATTACAATTGGGGCTTTTGTCGACGTACCTAGGGGTGAGGGTGTGTGTAAATTGTGACAGGGTGGGGGTGGTAGATCTACTTAATAAGTGAACACAACTTGTAGCGTGAAAATCCGTTATTTATCGATTTGGTGAACTTTCAGCATTTTGGTCAAATTAACGCATTTAGGTATTGCGTTAAAAATTTTAATCGCAAATTTTTTTTGACGCGTTAATCGCAAATTAACGCAGTTTAATCAGCAGCCCTAAAAAAAACATTTGGGAGCCGTGGAGCCGCCAGATTTTTTCGGCTCCGGCTCCGGCTCCAGCAAAAAGTGGAGTCTCCCGGCTCCTCGGCTCCGGTTCCGCAAGCCTGCATTTAAGGCCGCCTGTGAAGTTTTTAGAAACATCTTGGATATTAAGATAACCACCAGCCTCGCCTTGGGCTTAAGTCCTTTTTAATTTTGTCTCGACATATTGTGTTGTATGTATGTCTGTATTGTGTTGTATGTATGTCTGTATTGTGTTGTATGTATGTCTGTATTATGTTGTATGTATGTCTGCATTGTGTTGTATGTATGTCTGTATTGCGTTGTGTGTATGTTTGTATTGTGTTGTCTGTATGTATGTATTGTGTTGTGTGTATGTCTGTATTGTGTTGTGTGTATGTCTGTATTGTGTTGTGAGTATGTTTGTATTGTGTTGGGTGTATGTCTGTACTGTGTTGTGTGTTAGTATGTAATGTGTGTATGTCTGTATTGTGTTGTGTGTATGTCTGTACTGTGTTGTGTGTATTGTGTTGTGTGTATGTATGTATTGGGTTGTGTGTATGTCTGTATTGTGTTGTGTGTATGTCTGTATTGTGTTGTGTGTATGCATGTATTGTGTTGTGTGTGTGTGTCTGTCTTGTTTTGTCTGTATTTATGTAATGTGTGTATGTATGTATTGTGTTGTGTATGTATGTATTGTGTTTTGTGTCTGTATGTATTGTGTTGTGTGTTTGTATGTATTGTGTTGTGTGTATGTATGTATTGTGTTGTGTGTATGTATTGTGTTGTGTGATTGTCTGTATTGTGTTGTGTATGTCTGTATTGTGTTGTGTGTTTGTATGTATTGTGTTGTGTGTATGTCTGTATTGTGTGTATGTCTTTATTGTGTGTATGTCTGTGCTGTGTTGTGTATGTATGTATTGTGTTGTGTTTATGTATGTATTGTGTGTATGTATGTATTGTGTTCTGTGTATGTCTGTATTGTGTGTATGTATGTATATTGTGTCTGTATGTTTTGTGCTGTGTGTATGTATGTCTGTATGTCTGTATTGTTTGTATGTATGTATTGTGTTCTGTGTATGTCTGTATTGTGTGTATGTATTATGTGTCTGTATATATTGTGCTGTGTGTATGTATGTATTGTGTTGTGTGTATGTCTGTATTGGGTTGTGTATGTCTGTATTGGGTTGTGTATGTCTGTATTGGGTTGTGTGTATGTCTGTATTGTGTTGCCCTTTGTCCTGTATATGACACTCGACCTATGTCCTACATATGACACTCGACCTAGGCCCTGTATATGACACTAACCCTTTGTCCTACATATAACATTCGACCTTGGTCCTGCATATAACATTCGACATATGTCCTACATATAACATTCGACATATGTCCTACATATAACATTCGACCTATGTCCTACATATAACATTCGACCTAGACCCTGCATATGACACTCGCCCTATGTCCTGCATATAACATTCGACCAAGGCCCCACCCATTCAGTAGTACATTTAAGGCCGCCTGTGAAGTTTTTAGAAACATCTTAGATATTAAGATAACCACCAGCCTCGCCTTGGGCTTAAGTCCTTTTTAATTTTGTCTCAACATGAAATACGTCATATTTCATTTTCTCTTTTTCGATATCTGAAGACAAATCTGAAAATCTCTGTATTTGATCAAAGTTTATACCAAACCTGCAATAAATATGTACTGATATATATGTACCATTATGTGTATAGTTATATATTTCTGGAACAAACTAAACAAAAAGACTGTAACATTGGCAATAAAAAGAGTGCATGTATTTTTCATGATGGGTCAAAGAATGGTATGACACTTTAGTTCTGTAAACTAACACTGTGCTGACCTTAATATATGACAAAGTGATAAAATAACAGAGCACTATAATCATTAACTCTCACACCCCCCCTTCTACCCACTACTACTTCCACTACTTCTACCCACTACTTCTACCCACTACTACAACCACCACTACTACTACACATACATAAACACTTTTTATACCCAACAATAGTGAAAACAAAACCAAGTAAGTCAACGGAAGTTCAAATCGAAGGCAACATAAATAAATCAAAGAAGTGGCGGGTAATTTGATTTTATCGATTTGTTTTGTAAACTGAGTTGGGGCTGGATTTTTTTTTTCTTTTTCAGATCATCGAAAACATTTTTTTTCACGAGCTGTACAATTTAGACAAGATGTTGCCAACTTAGTAACGTTAATTAACCCAAAATGTTTGTGTTTGTGTGTACGTGTGTGTATGCGTGTGTGATTGGTTGTATTTAAAAGTTGTATATAAGCATTCTAAAATATTTATTTTCTTTGACGGACGAATAGGCTAATTATAATTAAGCGTGACGGAAGAATTGTTATATCTGAAATAGTAATCACTCTGCGGACGGGTAGATGGTCGAGTGTTGTATTGTCCACAGTTCTCTGATCATTACAAAGGAGAATTTTTCTACGCCACTGTGTTGTGTGTATGTATGTATTGTGTTGTATATATTGTGTTGTGTCTATGTATGAATGTATTTATTGTCAAGGTGGAATCTGTATTAACTGTTTCAATGGTGTTCTCAATATTCAATGTCTGCATGGTGGATTTGATGCTCACTTGGATGGTATTTACTGGCTACATTGTGGACTCAATATTTACTAGGCTGCATAGTGGACTCAATATTTACTGGCTACATTGTGGACTCAATATTTACTGGCTACATTGTGGACTCAATATCTACTGACTACATTGTGGACTTAATATTTCCCACTATCAATAAGGTATTGCCTGGTTTTCCCGCTTATTAAGATGAAACTTTTCTGACATCCAGCCAAGCTTATCAAAATATTTCGTAATATAATACTTTGTTTCCGCTGCTAGTAATCTTGTCTGCTATACCGTGAAGTTTTACACCTTCATGTTTTATGAATTTCTTCTCTCATCAGTAGTTTTGTCAGCGGTAACTTTTGTCTTTCATGGCGGGAATGTCTGCCCTTCACTTTCATGGCGGGAATGTCTGGCCTTCACTTTCATGGCGGGAATGTCTGCCCTTCACTTTCATGGCGGGAATGTCTTCCTTCACTTTCATGGCGGGAATGTCTGCCCTTCACTTTCATGACGGGAATGTCTTCCTTCACTTTCATGGCGGGAATGTCTTCCTTCACTTTCATGGCGGGAATGTCTGCCCTTCACTTTCATGAGTGATGTAGAGCGCGTAACCTTAAGGTCTCTGGTTCGATCTCCCGTGAGGACCAATGAATATTTTAGACATGGTTAAAGTCCCCGCGATGCCTAAAAAGCCATTCCATTATCGACTGCGGTGCGATACCATAAACACCGTCTCATTACAAAGGACTTCACACACATACACTGTCTTTGGAAAAACTTTTTCTGGTTCAACTATTGTGGACCCCCCCTCCCCCCCAATTCTTTCCTTACCCATTTTATCCAAGGTCATCCCGTCCATTTCCAGTTGACTTTGTCACAATGCTTTACGGTTTTTTTTTTAGCTGGATGATTGTAGCTATAGTTCCTATTCAGCTTGATGATTGTAGCTATAGTTCCTGACTATCTAGCTTGATGATTGTAGCTACAGTTCCTGACTATCTAGCTGGATGATTGTAGCTACAGTTCCTGACTATCTAGCTGGATGATTGTAGCTACAGTTCCTGACTATCTAGCTGGATGATTGTAGCTACAGTTCCTGACTATCTAGCTGGACGATTGTAGCTATAGTTCCTGACTATCTAGCTGGATCATTGTAGCTACAGTTCCTGACTATCTAGCTGGACGATTGTAGCTATAGTTCCTGACTATCTAGCTGGATGATTGTAGCTATAGTTCCTACTTAGCTGGATGATTGTAGCTATAGTTCCTGACTATCTAGCTGGATGATTGTATGTATAGTTCCTATCTAGCTGGATGATTGTAGCTACAGTTCCTGACTATCTAGCTGGATGATTGTAGCTATAGTTTCTGACTATCTAGCTGGATGATTGTAGCTACAGTTCCTGACTATCCAGCTGGATGATTGTAGCTACAGTTCCTGACTATCCAGCTGGATGATTGTAGCTACAGTTCCTGACTATCTAGCTGAATGATTGTAGCTACAGTTCCTCACTATCTAGCTGGATGATTGTAGCTATAGTTCCTGACTATCTAGCTGGATGATTGTAGCTATAGTTCCTATCTAGCTGGATGATTGTAGCTACAGTTCCTGACTATCTAGCTGGATGATTGTATCTACAGTTCCTGACTATCTAGCTGGATGATTGTAGCTATAGTTCCTATCTAGCTGGATGATTGAAGCTACAGTTCCTGACTATCTAGCTGGATGATTGTAGCTTTAGTTCCTGACTATCTAGCTGGATGATTGTAGCTATAGTTCCTGACCATCTAGCTTGATGATTGTAGCTACAGTTCCTGACTATCTAGCTGGATGATTGTAGCTATAGTTCCTGACTATCTAGCTGGATGATTGTAGCTATAGTTCCTGACCATCTAGCTTGATGATTGTAGCTACAGTTCCTGACTATCTAGCTGGATGATTGTAGCTACAGTTCCTGACTATCCAGCTGGATGATTGTAGCTACAGTTCCTGACTATCTAGCTGAATGATTGTAGCTACAGTTCCTGACTATCTAGCTGGATGATTGTAGCTATAGTTCCTGACTATCTAGCTGGATGATTGTAGCTACAGTTCCTGACTATCTAGCTGGATGATTGTAAGTATTGCTCATGACTATCGGAGTATTCAGGTGGACGGATTGTCGTGCGGTAAAGCGCTCGACTGTCGACTTGAAGATACCTGGTTCGATCTCCAGTGAGGACCAATTTATATTTCAGGTCATGGTTTAAGTCCCCGCTATGTCTTCCGTGGTGCCTCCTTGGCCATTGCACTATCGGACTATCGGCTACGGTGGGGATGAAAGAAGGGCACTGTAAAAACCGTCCCATTAGTGGTTTATAGGATCTAAGAGATTTCATCTCATCCTTACAGGGAATTCACACATCATCGGAGTATTCATTAAATTTGAAATGTTTGCAGCTACCCCCGCCCCCCCCGTCCCCTTTCCAGAGGCCAGTTCCAAATGTTTATGTTGGAATATTCAAAACTTGAGGAAGCATTGGAATATAAAGTGAGAATATAATCGTAATAGGGATAGGATAAGTCTTTGTTTTGTAAAACAGCTAACGATCTTCGTGATATAAATTATACAGAATGCACGATATATATATATATATATATATATATATATATATATATATATATATATATATATGGTGGGCCAAAAAAAGTGAGAACATCATATAACATTCAAATTATTTAAAAATAAAAAAATTGTCATATTTAAAATCCAAAATAGCGCTCAGAAATTGTCGTACTAATGACGTCATATATCTAAACGGGCAAATAAATTAGTTATGCATACAGCTAAACAAACTTTGATATAATTATATTACTTTCTACGAAATGTTCTCACTTTTTTTGGCCCACCCTGTATATATATATACACCATATACATACATTAGGGTGATAACAAAAAAAATATTTTTATGAAACCACTTGCAATCGAGGAACTTTTATGTGTAATTTAAGAATATCAATTGCATTTTTGATTTTTTTAAAAAAAGTTCCCCCTCCTCCCCCTTTATCGGAAGAAAAAAGTGGAAAAACATTTCTTTTTTCAAAAAAAAGGACATTATTTTTTTTAGCTTAACTCAAAAGAGTAATAATAATAACTAATCAACTTTTATTAACAAATAAGATACAGATCAGTTAGTAATATGTACAGAATGTACAAGAAATGTTTAAAACATATTTTTTCCTATGAACTTCAGATTCAAAAATTGAAATTTTCTCGATTTTGCATGAAGTTCCTCCATCAGTTTCACAGCACGTTCAGCAATTTGGTTAGATCTGGGAATGTCAATTAATGACTTTTCGACTGACCAATGGGTCTTTAAACACTTAATTGCCTTCTTGCATTTTATCCTGATGAGTGAGGTAAACAGTTCATTGAAGAACGCTTCATTATAGTGTTGAGAATGGAACCAAGCATTTGCCCATTCGTAGCAGATGAAGTTGCAGGCAGGAGTGAGGATGTTGCGCCACTCTGGTATCAGAAAAAATGATATAACAGTATATATCGCACGTGAGTTCCATCTTGCCTGATGTAAATTTGGTAGTTTCTTCCAGCTGATGCGAGGCCAACGTGAAGTTGTTTTGTAATGACGATATGCCTGACATAATTCATATAAGAACTTGAAATCATCTCGCCATCCAGGGTTCTCGTCTGTGCTAACATCATCTGTCGCAACGAGGCGGTAATCAGCCTGAAGAGTGACATAGTTTTGTGTTAATTGGTCAATGAAGGAATAGTTGAGTTTTGGTTTGCTCGTTGGCTCTTGGATAAAAAAATTCATGACATGTTTCAAAAGGAGGTCGAGTACATGGTGCTGACACCCAATATATTGTGGCTTCTGAAAGCCCTTGCTCAAGACATCATCCTGTATGAGCTTTACAATCCCATGCAAACGACCAGTATTTACTGCGGTCGTGTCGCATATTATCATGCCAATATTTTTCCAAGCATCATATTCATCAAGTAGCTGATGTAGTTCCTTGTGAATGGCCGCGGCAGAACCACTCTCACATTTAATAATACCAAGTTTGATTTCGGTTGTCATATTTTTCAGCAGAACTACTTGATACTCTTCCCCTTGAACTCTTTTACCATCAAACTGGAGACAACAGGGTTCTTTGCTTTGAAGTTTTTGAACAATTTTGGTTTTCATTTTACGTCCTACAGAGATTACTCGTTTCCAGACACCCGCCTGACTTGGAACTGGCACATCGTGACCCTGTTCAGCAATGGTTGCAAGAACATCATATGCTTTATGTGTAGAAATGTTGTTTTGCAGTACTAGCAAACCCGCTGTTGTAGTGCTTGCTCTTTGGTATTTCGGTTTGCATTCAGGAGAAGATGACGTGGAAGAATAGGTTGGCAAGTCGGGTGAAGAAGCAGAGGTTTCAGAATCCGAAGATTCTGAGACAGTTGTATGTGTTTGTATAGGTTGCGATTGAGAAGAGCTGGCTTGTGATTGGGTTTTTGATAGTCGGATTCGTTTTCTTGGGTGGATTGATTCCAAAGGGGCTTGTTTGACCATTGAATAACCAATCTTTCCTCCACTCTTAACTTGCCTCTGGTAGAGTTCTTTATCCTCCGTGCTTTTCCATTCTCCATTAACGTTGGTGACATCAAATAACTGAGAAAGTGTTGTAGTAAATTTATCAGACGGATTCTTTTGTTTTTGTCATATAAATCAATCAGGCAATTGAGTTTCTTTCTGATGAGTGCGCTGGATAATAGTGGAAAGTCTAGAATTTCCCTCCAAAGCAATTCTATATCCGTAATCCTAATTTTGATTCGATCCAGTCGCCGTTTCTGGCTATTGAACAGAAAAGTGAAGTTTCCAAGAATTTGACGGTTTGTAGGCATCCGTGTGAGATTGTTTAGCCTATCTGTCTATCTGTCTAACAATATGTCTTTCTATCTATCCATGTCTATCTACTTTCACTATCCTGACAGTAAGACTTGCAATCTTGCACTGAAAACGAGATAGTTTATCCAAAATATTCAAAAATATTCCACAATGTTCTAAAATATTCCAGAATATATATTATATATTTGCACCTGAAACAGAAAATAAAAGAAGTTATAACAATAATGAAATAGTTATATATTGTGAACTCACCCCAAGCTGGGGCGAGTTCAAACTGCGCGATATGTGAACGAAAAATTAAAAATAGGGGGAACTTTTTTCAATTTAAAAAAAAATTAATGTTGCTACTGTCATCTACATATAATTGTTCCTCGAATGTGAGGGGTTTCAGTTTCGTTACGAAAAATAATGAAAATAGTTATCACCCTAACATACATATCGTGTCACGTATCACATCCAGTCTGTAGTATCAAATCGACCTAATGAAAAGGATCTCAACGACGTGATAGGAGAAACGGGACTCACAGCTAATCTCTTCACATTTAGACTGAAGCAGTGGAACCTTCTGGATGAAAGTGTTCAAGTTTCAGACAAGCGGAAATGGAATCGGATATTTTCGACGTTTTATAGATAGCTCATCTAGAGACTTGAAGGTTGTGCTGCTACATGAAGGCTGCATTACTACATGAAGGCTGTGCTGCTGCGCAGTTACATGAAGGCTGAGCTGCTGCGCTGTTAAATGAAAGCTGAGCTGCTGCACGAAGGCTGCGCTGCTACATGAAAGCTGTGCTGCTTATATATACAAGGGAACACCTAGCGTATATTACTAAAGCTCACTCTGTTATAATTAAACCAGGGACTTCAAAAACGTCACGACATGGTGAAATATTCGAATCATTGTTAGGATTTTATTGGAGATTTTAAAATGATAACGGTCATTATGGGTTTACAGGATTTTAACACAAAATATCCCTGCTAACTGTGCCTATAGAACACCAGGACCAGAAACGAGCATTACCAGCAGAGAAACTGGCCAACACGTAGAGAGTTTTCTTTAGAGTACAACAGTGTGCGATGGTGGGGCCCCACATGGTGCTAATGTTATCTCGACGTATCAAATTGTGACTGATGAAACAGTTTGTCGCGGGTCCGGGTAGAGTGTACAGCCTTCACATCCCTTTCGAAATATCTTTCCAAAGCTGCGGCCAATATCTAAGCTGACATTTTGTAGGTCCTTAGATAAATAAGATGATGGAGTCTGTGAGATTTCCTCAGTGGCTCACAGAGAAAGAAAAAGCGGCTTGGCTTAGTGGTAGAGGTTTATAGAGTGACCACAAGGCAGACAAATATGTAGAACAGGTCATATGTCTTGTGTGCAAGTACCACGATATAGAGTGAACACAAGGCAGACAAATATATAGAACTGGTCATATGTCTTGTGTGCAAGTACCACGATATTGAAGTCGATGTCCCTTCAAGTTCATACGCTTGATGCCCACCTCGCCAGGTTTAAGGAGAAATAGCGGCATGATCTGAGGAGCAACATATACTGCCTCATCAAGATATACTCCTTCATCATAATATACTCCTTCATCATAATATAGTCCTTCATCAAGATACACTCCTTCATCAAGATATACTCCTTCATCATAATATACTCCTTCATCATAATATACTCCTTCATCAAGATATACTTCATCAAGATATACTCCGTCATCAAGATGTACTCCTTCATCATAATGTACTCCTTCATCAAGATATACTCCTTCATCAAGATATACTTCATCAAGATATACTCCTTCATCAAGATATACTCCTTCATCAAGATATACTCCTTCATCATAATATACTCCTTCATCAAGATATACTCCTTCATCAAGATATACTTCATCAAGATATACTCCTTCATCAAGATATACTCCTTCATCAAGATATACTCCTTCATCAAGATATACTCCTTCATCAAGATATACTCCTTCATCAAGATATACTCCTTCATCAATATATACTCCTTCATCAAGATATGCTCTATCATCAAGATATACTCCTTCATCAATATTTACTCCATCAAGATATAATCCTTCATCAAGATATACTCCTTCATCAATATATAGTCCTTCATCAAGATATACTCCTTCATCAAGATATACTCCTTCGTCATAATATACTCCTTCATCATAATATACTCCTTCATCAAAATATACTCCTTCATCATAATATACTCCTTCATCATAATATACTCCTTCATCAAGATATACTTCATCAAGATGTACTCCTTCATCAAGATATACTCCGTCATCAAGATATACTCCTTCATCATAATATACTCCTTCATCAAGATATACTCTATCATCAAGATATACTCCTTCATCAAGATATACTCCTTCATCATAATATACTCCTTCATCAAGATATACTCCTTCATCAAGATATACTTCATCAAGATATACTCCTTCATCATGATATACTCATTCATCAAGATATACTCCTTCATCAAGATATACTCTTTCATCAAGATATACTCCTTCATCAAGATATACTTCATCAAGATATACTCCTTCATCAATATATACTCCTTTATCAAGATATACTCTATCATCAAGATATACTCCTTCATCAATATTTACTCCATCAAGATATAATCCTTCATCAAGATATACTCCTTCATCAATATATACTGCCGCCTACCAAGGACAGTACAGTTAAAATATGGGAGATTACATTTGGAAACTTTACTTGTTCACTACAGCGACTTAGAGTACAAATGGTAAATCTAGAAAGTAAACCCACTTTTAAGTTTAATATCTTAGCCATTTCAATAATGTGTACAATGACATCAGAATTCTATGACATTTTGTTACTGAACGTGATCCCAACCTGATGAATTTGATCATTAATTTTTACTACTGCGATACATTTTCGTAGTTTTCTATACCCTGGTCATAAAAGCAAACTCGGAAAATAATAATTTGTATTTTCTGTAATACCAATCTATGGATTGTAAGGAAATAACGTTTGATGGACAAGGGCGAAAACTCTGTTACATAATGTTATTCTTTAAACGTATTTCTATTCATGATCATGGAGTCTAACGGGCCTAAAGATGAACTGCCAGTATGTTCATACACTATTTAAAGAAAACAAAATGTGTATATGTTAATTCACCAGTCTGTATGGAATGTGTTTTCTGCTATGTAGACTCCGACAGTTCTTATGAATTCAACCTCCCCCCCCCCCCCCCCCCCCCCCCCCCCAGATTCAATTCCGACACAGCGGAGGTATTTGATCAAAAGTTTAAGAAAATTGTGTGTGTGTATGTGTGTGTGAGAATGAGAGGGTATGTGTATGTGTGTGAGAGAGATAGGGTGTGTGTATGAGAGAGAAAGAGAGAGAGAGAGAGAGAGAGAGAGAGAAGCCGGGTTTCTTACCCAAGTAGTTAAAAGTTAGACTAAAGTTCGTGTATCTGCTTCGCCCTGTCGTGACAAGGAACCGTAGCACCACCAGACCTAACCTGCTGGGGTTACCTGTCACACACACCTGCAAGAATACCTCTGGGTAATGGTGATGTATTTTTATTTCAACACAACAGCCACTGGATATTACATTATAATTCAAGTTAGTAAAAATAGTTTACTTAGTAGAAATACTTTTATCTTTCGTCCACACATATCAATGTACTATAATATATAAATACATATACACACATTCTTCTTTGTTGTATATCCGTGACCAGCCCGTTCACTGGTGACGACTGTTCAACAAATATTTGATAAGGTGTCTTAATGTGGATTTTTAAATTAGGGTAGGTCAGGTCAGGGCACAGAGCGGTCTTATTAGCTGGAAACAAACTTCCGGGTGTTCATTATACGTATATTGGGTAACTGTGTGTGGGTGTGTTTAGCTTTGTGTGTCTATGTAACTTTATATGCCAGTGTAACTTTGTTTGTCTATGTAGCTTTGTGTCTCTATGTAACTTCGTGTGTCTATGAGACTTTATGTCTGTGTAACTTTGTGTGTCTATGTAGCTTTGTGTGTCTATGTAACTTTATATGCCAGTGTAAATGTGTGTGTCTATGTAGCTTTGTGTGTCTATGTAACTTTATGCCAGTGTAACTTTGTGTGTCTATGTAGCTTCGGGTGTCTGTGTGACTTTGTGTGTATAAGTAACTTTGTTTCTATGAAGCTTAGTATATATGCGTAGCTTTGTGTGTCAGTTTAACTTTGTGTGTCTGTATAACTTAACGTCCATGGAACTTTGTCTCCGTATAATTTTCTGTTCTTGTAGATTTGTGTCGATGTAACTTTGTGTGTTGGTATAACTTTGTGTGTTGGTGTAACTTTGTTTGTCACTTAACTTTCTTTGCCTATGTAACTTTCTATCCAAGTAGCTTTGTGCCCATAACTTTATGTCCGTGAAGCGTTGTGCCTGTATTATGTCTGTGTAACCTATGTGTATATTCTGTCGGTGGTGGGGAGGAAATGAAGGATTGACAGGTAGAAAATTCATAGGTTGTCATTATCTGATCAGTTTATTTTATTCAACTGTGTAATTTAATGATTTAAATCAACATGTCTTGAAATTTGACTTGTGGACAAACTTATTTAAAACTCGTTCGCATCTTTAGCCATCTCAACGCTCGGGGGCCACACTATTCAACGAACTGTCAACATTACGTCATCATTTTGTGTGTGTGTGTGTTGGTTCAAAGATAATGGTTTGTCTAGTAGCCAATAATGCTTTTGAGATGGCTCTGCTTCCAGCGATAAAATTTTATTCTAATGATTATGTCTAATAATTTAAAAAAAGTCATTTTATCAACTTTAATTTTCAGTTTAATTAGATTAAATAACTGTGCTGTGTCATTTTTTGTTGTTGTTAAAACGATATATATATATATATATATATATATATATATATATATATATATATATATATATAAATGATATGATATGCAACGCAGGAATTTTTAATTGAATGACGTACATGTTCAGAAAAACAAACGGACAGACTGATAGACACGCACAAAAATTGATGCCCGGTATTTCCCAAGATAATACAGATAACTGCCACCATATCTTATCATTTAACATGGAAATGTCTGTTTAGCCTCTGCTACCATATCTGTATCATATCATATGGGAAAGTCTGTTAAGCCATTGCTTCCATGTCTGTTTTTATTAATATAGGAATGTCTGTTAAGCCAGTTGTAATTTGTACACACACACACACACACTCACACACACTCACACACACACACACACACACACAACTCTAAGAAATACAGTACAATTGGATGCAAGTAAACCTCCCCAGTATAATTTTATTGCTGAATTAAAAATAATCAACACATGACCCGGATTAACAGTGTCATTTAAAAGCGTTATGTAGTAGGCCTCATGTTATAGGGCGACCACGTAATACGTTATGTAGTAGGCCTCATGTTATAGGGCGACCACGTAATACGTTATGTAGTAGGCCTCATGTTATAGGGCGACCACGTAATACGTTATGTAGTAGGCCTCATGTTATAGGGCGACCACGTAATACGTTATGTAGTAGGCCTCATGTTATAGGGCGACCACGTAATACGTTATGTAGTAGGCCTCATGTTATAGGGCGACCACGTAATACGTTATGTAGTAGGCCTCATGTTATAGGGCGACCACGTAATACGTTATGTAGTAGGCCTCATGTTATAGGGAGACCACGTAATACGTTATGTAGTAGGCCTCATGTTATAGGGCGACCACGTAAGACGGTAGGTCATGTGCTATACAATACGGTGACCACGCAGTAGCGTATTGGAAGGGAGGGGCAAGGGGGCATCAGGCCACGGGTGCTACTCACAAAGGGGCGCCAAATGGTATATTTTACATACAATTTTATAAGGTTTTTGAATGGGGGGGGGCTAAAAAGGTATTGTGACTCGGGCGCGAATGAAGCTCGCTACGCCACTGTGACCACGACAGTTTTTAGTCGAAAGTACACAAATGTTGCCAACTTCAAACCGACTGAACCTCGAAGAGCTATTTACATTCTATCTCTCGAAACACGAAAATCGCCTGGAAGAATTTATTGAATGAAATCGTATAAAAACAACAGATTTTTTTTAGTTTTTAGATTTCCCAATAGGTACAGCACTTAATAGTTTATTAGTTTACTAGTGGAAATGGCTGCTGAAGCAGGCTGAACGATATCCGACAGAAAGGATAACAAAGAAATATACGAAATACTGCAATAGAAAAGAACATGTGGCCTTTATTATGATCTATGAACAGAAATAAAAAAGAAACGTATGAAATACAACGCATACACCGCACGATATGAAAACTACCTAAGGGAGACACACGGGTTAGACGGATAAAGGATATTAACTATAAAACTCACAACAAGAGACTTTTGACACTAAAAAAAGTATTTAAAAATAAATGTTAAAAAAACGTGTATTATAATATACTAACAAGTAAAAAAACGTGTATTATAATATACTAACAAGTAAAAAAAACGTGTATTATAATATACTAACAAGTAAAAAAAACGTGTATTATAATATACTCACAAGTAAAAAAACGTGTATTATAATATACTAACAAGCAATGTTCCTTCTAAGCTGTGGTATGAAGTGAGCAAAAAAATGTTGTCTCTGAGCGACATTTTTGTTTGAGGCCAAAATTTGTAAGCGATTTAAGCGATGTCGTCCGTCGGAGTGAGCTATCGCACGTGTAGTATGAGCGACGCTCTGAATACGTGTGAGCGATCGCTCACGCGCTCAGCTTAGAGGGAACATTGCTAACAAGTAAAAAAACGTGTATTATAATATACTAACAAGTAAAAAAACGTGTATTATAATATACTAACAAGTAAAAAAACGTGTATTATAATATACTAACAAGTATAAAAATGTGTATTATAATATACTAACAAGTAAAAAAACGTGTATTATAATATACTAACAAGTAAAAAAAGTGTATTATAATATACTGACAAGTAAAAAAAACGTGTATTATGATATACTAACAAGTAAAAAACGTGTATTATAATATACTAATAAGTAAAAAAAAGTGTATTATAATATACTAACAAGTAAAAAACGTGTATTATAATATACTAACAAGTAAAAAAACGTGTATTATAATATACTAATAAGTAAAAAAACGTGTATTATAATATACTAGTAAGTAAAAAAAATAATTCCTCAGGCTTAGAGCAAATAAATATTTATAGAAAGTACGGTATACTACAATTACCTTGTGTTCTCTCAGAATTGTTTTCATCACTAAAAATAAATGTTCCGTGTGTGTTTTATTTCACTCCCTCTGTTAGTTATCTCATCCAAGAACACAATCAATGAATAGTCACAAAATGATCTTGAACTACTCGAAAAAAACTGAAATAATTTTAATAGATAAATGATCAGAAGTTGATCTTGAACTAACTGAGAAAATTCACAAGATATTTTAGTAGAGAAATCAGCAGACTTTGTTAAAAAATATTTTAACATAACTAGCCAGCAGGAGAAGTTACAAACTCTGTATTACAATTATACATTGGACCACAGTAAAACAATTAAGATACCTGGAGTCCATAGATCAGCAGTAAATCAGCTCCAGAGATCCGGTGCAGACCCAATATAAACTAACAACGATTTAGACAGACAGAGGCATTGCAACCATTCAACAACGTAAGGGTGCCAGAGATCCAGAAACAGATAAAAAGGTAGCGATGGGGGGAGGGGGGGCGTCTCAGCTCCACATGTGTGTGACGGTGTGCAGATGCCGAAAATAACTCGGACGCGGGGCTGGAAAAATGGCACGTGAACCTTTAAGTCTGAAGAAACTGACGCATAAACCGATACACCTTTGTGGATGAAGTAACTAACGCATTAACCGATACACCTTTGTGGATGAAGTAACTGACGCATTAACCGATACACCTTTGTGGATGAAGTAACTGACGCATTAACCGATACACCTTTGTGGATGAAGTAACTGACGCATTAACCGATACACCTTTGTGAATGACGTAAATGGGATGTTGTATCTAGGTGCTAAATTGACGGGATATTGTGTTTAGATGCTAGATAGATGAGATGTTGTATCTAGATGCTATGAGATGTTTCTAGATGGTGTAGATGCGATGTTGAACCTAGACGCTAAATAGATGATATGTTGTACCTAGATGCTATATAGATGATATGTTGTACCTAGATGCTATATATTGAGACATTTTATCTATATTCTACTTGAAGTTGTATCTATATGCTATGAGATGTTGAATCTAGATGTTATATAGATGAGATGCTGTATCTGCATGCTATGAGATGTTTTATCCAGAAACCAAGAGACATAGTATCTAGGCTTTTTATGATATATAGATGAGATGCTGTATCTATATGCTATGAGATGTTTTATCCAGAAACCAAGAGACATAGTATCTAGGCTTTTTATGATATATAGATGAGATGCTGTATCTATATGCTATGAGATGTATCTAGATGCCAAGAGACGTAGTATCTAGGTATATTTGCTATATAGATGAGATGATGTATCTATTATGCTATGAGATGTAGTATCTAAATGCTAGATGTTTTATCTAGATACTATGAGGTTGTTGTATCTAACTACCTTTGGTGAGAGGTGAGAGTTAGGTGAGAGTTAGTGAGGGTTAGATGAGAGTTAGGTAAGAGTTAGGTGAGGGTTAGGTGAGAGTTAGGTTAGTTAGGTGAGGGTTAGGTGAGAGTTAGGTGAGAGTTAGGTGAGAGTTAGGTGAGGGTTAGATGAGAGTTAGGTGAGAGTTAGGTTAGGGTTAGGTGAGAGTTAGGTTAGTTAGGTGAGGGTTAGATGAGAGTTAGGTGAGAGTTAGATGAGAGTTAGGTGAGAGTTAGGTGAGAGTTAGGTGAGGGTTAGATGAGAGTTAGGTGAGAGTTAGGTGAGAGTTAGGTGAGGGTTAGGTGAGAGTTAGGTGAGAGTTAGGTGGGGGTTAGATGAGAGTTAGGTGAGAGTTAGGTGAGGGTTAGGTGAGAGTTAGGTGAGAGTTAGGTGAGGGTTAGGTGAGAGTTAGGTTAGTTAGGTGAGGGTTAGGTGAGAGTTAGGTTAGTTAGGTGAGGGTTAGGTGAGAGTTAGGTGAGAGTTAGGTTAGTTAGGTGAGAGTTAGGTGAGGGTTAGTTGAGAGTTAGGTTAGTTAGGTGAGGGTTAGGTGAGAGTTAGGTGAGGGTTAGGTGAGGGTTAGGTGAGAGTTAGGTGAGAGTTAGGTGAGGGTTAGGTGAGAGTTAGGTGAGAGTTAGGTGAGGGTTAGGTGAGAGTTAGGTTAGTTAGGTGAGGGTTAGGTGAGAGTTAGGTTAGTTAGGTGAGGGTTAGGTGAGAGTTAGGTGAGAGTTAGGTTAGTTAGGTGAGAGTTAGGTGAGGGTTAGTTGAGAGTTAGGTTAGTTAGGTGAGGGTTAGGTGAGAGTTAGGTGAGAGTTAGGTGAGGGTTAGGTGAGAGTTAGGTGAGAGTTAGGTGAGGGTTAGGTGAGAGTTAGGTGAGAGTTAGGTGAGGGTTGGTTCCTTTTTTACTATTATTATTTTTTTAAAATGTTTTATTCAACACATAGCTCTCTTCAGTTAATATTTTTAACTGCGCAGTTATAATGTACAGTGCACACTACAGAGCGCTATTTAAATCATTGGACTGTGTCGAATGTATTTTCAATGTAAAAAAACATGACCAACAACTCTCTCAGAACAAACATCGGTGTAGGTTCAGTCATGCAGTAACTGAAAACTATTGTTACTTGAATGTAAGCCACGGAGGTAATTAACCCGTATCTGATATCAAGGGACAAAACCATTGCCAACCATTGCCAACTAACCCAGAACGATCGTGTTTTTTTAACCTCCCTCTCCATCCCCCCTCCCCATTTTATCACTTAAATACTTGTAACGAATATTACGAGTGTGTTAAATGCACCTTCAGCATGATAGTCTAGTTTACGAAGTCATCTAATACAATGTACTGCTTGTATCCTGGTAACCGTTATGCTAAGTTTCTTCCTTTCTGAAAAACGTAAAATAATGCATGCTGTACACAATTCATGTCCTTTTAATGAGGGAATGTAAAGAGCCGACTCCCCCCCCCCCCCAATAACCCCGCTTTATTTATTTGAAAGTCTCAATAAACTGGAAATATAAATCCACTTGAAGACATAAAAATAAATAGTTTTAATAATTTCAAAAATATACAACACAAAAAATTTAATAGACTAAATAAATGTAAATCTTCATTTTATTTTTTACAACAAATTCACGTAACAAACAAACTATGACCAATAACGTGAACTATAATTCACGTAACAAACAAACTATGACCAATAACGTGAACTATAATTCACGTAACAAACAAACTATGACCAATAACGTGAACTATAATTCACGTAACAAACAAACTATGACCAATAACGTGAACTATAATTCATGTAACAAACAAACTATGACCAATAACGTGAACTATAATTCACGTAACAAACAAACTATGACCAATAACGTGAATTATAATACACGTAACAAACAAACTATGACCAATAACGTGAACTATTATTTTTAGTGACAGAAGAAATCAATAATTTATGTGAAAAAGTATCATAATTCGGCAGCACGTTTTTAACATGTTAAATACAGCAAACAGAGTCATATATATTTTTTATTATAATGTATTATCGAAACAGCCTTGTTGTCTTTATTTACTTATTTCAATCCGAAAAAATTCAGTGATTAATTAGCATCGATTATTTTCACTCAAATATCTAAAAAAAAGTATAGTAATAATAAATCTAAATTGCGATGGAATTTACTTACCACCAAAAGTTTGAAACAAAAAAAGAATGGTTTGTTTTTTGTTCATACTTGAACATTGTCTTAACTACCTTAAAACACCTTCTGACAGCTGCTCGCTACTCGTGATAAAAATACAGATTCGACACTGATTAATTTCATTTAGCGAATAAATGTTTTTAAGAGATTCCGTTAAACAGCCCATATTTAGTGTAGTTAGTAGTTCTCTAAGTGCCACAACAAGCTAGTATAGTTAACAGTTCTCTAACTGCCACAACAAGCTAGTATAGTTAACTAGTCTCTAACTGTCACAACAAGCTAGTATAGTTAACTAGTCTCCAACTACCACAACAAGCTAGTATAGTTAACTAGTCTCTAAGTGCCACAACAAGCTAGTATAGTTAACTAGTCTCTAACTGCCACAACAAGCTAGTATAGTTTCAGTTGGCTATGTTTCAGTACTAAAACAAGCTTGTACTTCATTAAATATTAGGAACAAAAACAACCATCTCACTTTAATGGACGATATATACATTACACAATGAATAAACAATGATATTCCATTTAACACAATGGTTTATAATTTATTTCAAGTATAGATTTAATATATGTCTGTAGAAGTGAAGAAATGTTTGAAGTTAACATGTGCCTGAAGAAGTGAAGAAATGTTTGAAGTTAACATGTGCCTGTCGAAGTGAAGAAAACTTTTTTATAATGCTAATTCACTCAAATGTATCCGTTGATAAGTGACTATTGATTGTCCGCAAACTATTCCCGAAAATTTCTACCAATTGAAATTCTCGGTGAGTACATAGGTCGGTGATAACGCCACCACTGACTTGATGTTTCCGCCTCCCGTATGACTTTATCTGGTGCTATTGAATGGAAGAGGGTGCGGTCTTTGTGATGTGGCGACATTCGGTCAAAGGAAAAAAAAAGATTATCTTGGGTGATTTATTTATTAGTGTGGGGTTCAACAAAACATCTGTGAACTGTTTTAAAATTGTGAGTTGGTTTAATTGCAGCTTAGTGAAATGTAACATTTTGTCCGTGAAGTGGATGAAATTCTGAGATGAACTTTTATGTTCACACTATATGAAGTGAATAACTTGTTTTCAAAATATGTAAAGTGTTGGCTTGACGTTTTCAGTGTGTGTGTGACGTGTATAATGTGTTGTGTTCAGACTTAAGACGTGCATAATTTGTTGTATTCCGACTATATGACGTTTATTACTTATGTATTCAGAATGTATGCCTATATAACTTGATGCATGCGGACTTTGTGACGTGTATGATTTGATGCATTTAGACTTTATGAAGTGTAACAGATGAACATATGATAACATTGTACCTAACTGTCCACCACAGATATGACTATAATAAATTGATAGATAACCAACATATTAATAGATAGGTATAATTAACTAACTATAAATAGATTAATAGCAAAAGAATACATACATGCTTCTATGCATGAATGAAGACAGACAGGCAGGTAGATGATGAGGTATGTACAGAAATGTATATCTTTGATCAGATGTCATTGCCCATTGTTGTACAGTGTCACGTGATACTTACCAACTAGCCCAGTGCGCAGTCATCGTGAGTGCAAACATTGTACCACAGAAGTGTTAAGACAATTTGTTGCTAGGCTACGATCTTACAACAGTTGTTGTTTATTTGATTGCAGGGGTAAAGCTGGATGGTAATGGTGGAGTTGATTCATTGAAGATGAGCTGTGTTCTATACGAGTTGAATCATTCGACATGATTTGTGTTTTTATGCTGTCACTTATAGCTACTGTAAGTTTTTTTCACTATCTTAAAATTATGGTATATTCTATGTTAATGTATAGGATTAAGGCTTGACCCTATACCATGTTGGGCACACATTTGAACAGCTGGTCATGATTGGTGTTTAAATTTGTCAGAAGACTAAACACGTTTAATTTTTTTTTTTTAAATGAGTATGATTTAAAAGAAATTATCACAAAATTTTTGAAAAGTAATTAAAAAAATAAAATAAAGCTTTTCATCTGAACTTAGAAGCAAAATAAAAAGTCAATTTATCGCGAAAAAATCCCAAACATGCATCGCGGCATCTTGTGTTGGTTTCAGTTAAACGAAATATTTAGTGAAACGTATTTATGTCTTTTCATTTATACTAAATATTTAGTCTAAACTTATTTTTATGTCTGTTTCAGTTAAACGAAATATTTAGTGAAACTTATTTTTATGTCTGTTTCTGTCAAAATAATGTTGATTTTCTTTTTCTCACAGGTATTGCAGCAAGCATTCACAGGTATTATAAGTAAATCAGTTTCTTTGTTGTTGTCTTTTATTTCACCTTCTAGATTACGGACAATTACATGGCACACTAGTCGAAAAACATTAATATAATATAAACAAAGTTATAATATATATATATATATATATCATATATATCATATATTTATTAAACGTATATCACAAATACTACGTTTTAAAAAACATAAGGCAAGGACAATTCATTTCAGTATGATTTATCATATATGTCATTCCTGGTCTAGATCTCTCTCTCACTCACTCTCTCACTCACTCACTCTCTCTCACAACTCTTGAATCTTGACCAGTCTGATAGACTGGTTTGCGAACGTAATATTTTGTTTTTAAAGTTATCAGCACAATCACAAACACACACTAACACACACACAGATATATATTCTATATATTGTATTATTGGTGTTATTCCTAGGAGAAAGGGGTGGTGGTGGTGGAAGTAACTGACGCCTTATAAACATAGGAGGTTAGGGTGGCTCATTAATGTTTAAAATGAATTGTTTTTTTTTTAATGTACATATGCCTTTTTTTGTTTTTGTTTGTTTGTTACGTTTGATATGATCGAGATAATCCATACGCTATCGCTAAACTGATTTCAAAAGTAAATTGTCCGATTGTGTCATGGATTAATTTTGGTCAATAAATTTTATAGTGTGTGGAAATCAATTTTTCTCATCGTTCAGTGGTTCACAAACATTGATTGTTTACACATTACAACTCTCTTTTGAGGCGAATTGTTCAATGTTGTGGCCTTCAAACTGTATATATAGGTCAGGGCTGGTGGTTTTATTTGTTTAAATAATTGAATGGTTTGTTTTGTATTGTTAATGATTCAGTCGACCTACAGTATGTGTATTGAATGACAAGTGCAGTTATATACAACAGTGGTCCCCAACCTTTTTCTCGCCACGGACCGGCCAACGTTTAATAATTTCACCGCGGCCCGCTGTGTGTGTGTGGGGGGGGGGGGAGGGGACGTTAACTATTAATATTTTTAATTGTTTTGACACAATAAATAAAAAGGAAATAATGTAATGTTTCTTGTGCGGCCCATTACCATTCGATCCACGGACCGGTACCGGTCCGCGGCCCGGGGCTGGGAACCACTGATATACAACACTCAATTATTTCAACAGCGGATTTTTATATTTTTTTCAGCTCAAATTTTCAACAAGAAAGTGACGTAAATTAAACATTTATAACCATTGAATGCCTCTCCCTTCCAATCCCGGTATTTATTGGTCCAGAAATGAGTTATCGACAATCTATAACATTGACCCAGTTTAATTGACACCGGTGCCTTAAGGGGAAGGGGAGGGGGGGTACCATGACTGAAGATAACATTTCTGCTATGGTTTGTGTTGTACTTGGTTGGGAGAGAGGGGTGCAGTATCTAAAACAATCAATGTTTGTAACAATCAATGTTTGTAACAAAGTGAATGTGTTCCATTCTTTTAAAAAGCGGTTTTAATGTGTAATCAATGAATAGTAATAAAGGATAGGTCATGCGTTTCTGTAGAATTTGTTTGGCAAAGTGTCCCTCCATAGTCCTTGCGCCACTGAACGATGGGAGATATTGTTTGACACACATGTAATAAACATTTATTATGTATTTGTTTGTATCATTATAAACGTTTAAATACAACTTCCGTTTTTAAGACTTTTTTTTGTATGTTCGAAGGCACATGTCCCTGTCATAAATGGCAGCCAAACATTGAAAACATAACTTACAACTGCCTGCTGAAAACTTGGAACGTCTCCATTCTTCCATTTAACCCAAGGATCTCTACCATGTACGTTGAATTCGATGACCAACAACTCACCATTGAAGAGGTACGCATTATCTAGTATAAGTTGGTTTAGTAAAACACGTACTAGTATTACATTAACTTGATTAAGAGGAAAAATAATAGTATTTTCCTGTAGGAAACAAGATTGTATAGCCTCGGTCACTGATTGTATAGCCTCGGTCACTGTTGCCATAGAAGTGGCGTACTGCAGAGGCCGCCACTGGTCATAGGCGTTGTAGTTGAGAGGTGCATATTGTAACAAACAAATCATGCATCGTCCTGAGCAGGCCCACAGTCTCATAGAAACAGAACATGACCAAGTATTAGTTGATCGGGCTCACAGCCTCATAGAAACAGAACATGACCAAGTATTAGTTGATCGGGCTCACAGTCTCATAGAAACAGAACATGACCAAGTATTAGTTTATCGCACTCACAGCCTCATAGAAACAGAACATGACCAAATATTAGTTGATCGGACTCACAGCCTCATAGAAACAGAACATGACCAAATATTAGTTGATCGGACTCACAGCCTCATAGAAACAGAACATGACCAAATATTAGTTGATCGGACTCACAGCTTCATAGAAACAGAACATGACCAAGTATTAGTTGATCGGGCTCACAGCCTCATAGAAACAGAACATGACCAAGTATTAGTTGATCGGGCTCACAGCCTCATAGAAACAGAACATGACCAAATATTAGTTGATCCGACTCACAGCCTCATAGAAACAGAACATGACCAAATATTAGTTGATCGGACTCACAGCCTCATAGAAACAGAACATGACCAAGTATTAGTTGATCGGGCTCACAGCCTCATAGAAACAGAACATGACCAAATATTAGTTGATCGGGCTCACAGCCTCATAGAAATAGAACATGACCAAGTATCAGTTGATCGGGCTCACAGCCTCATAGAAACAGAACATTACCAAGCATCAGTTGATCGGGCTCACAGTCTTATAGAAACAGAACATTACCAAGTATTAGTTGATCGGGCTCACAGCCTCATAGAATCAGAACATGTCCAAGTATTAGTTGATCGGGCTCATAGAAACAGAACATAACCAAGTATTAGTTGATCGGGCTCACAGCCTCATAGAAACAGAACATTACCAAGTATCAGTTGATCGGGCTCACAGCCTCATAGAAACCGAACATAACACATAATAGTCTTTTCTGTGCCTGCCTGAAACAGAAATTTAGTTGGCTTACTAATCAAGTCAATTAGAAGACCTTCTATAGTGGATAATTCATTCATTAATATTATGACACATCAAAACTATTAGTTTTCTTTTTTAATAAAGTATGATTTGGCCTCTACTGTAGATTTATATGAATTTTTTAATTTATATTTTTAGATACCAGATGGTACATCAAAAACTATTGACTCTATACGGAAAAAATTATTTGTGAGTATATTACATGATGTAATTTGTTTTGTGAGTATATTACATGATGTCATTTGTTTTGTGGGTATATTAAATGGTGTAATTTGTTTTGTGAGTATATTACATGGTAGTTGTAATTTGTTTTGTAAGTATATTACATGATGTAATTTGTTTTGTGAGTATATTACATGATGTAATTTGTTTTGTGAGTATATTACATGATGTAATTTGTTTTGTGAGTATATTAAATGATGTCATTTGTTTTGTGAGTATATTACATGATGTAATTTGTTTTGTGAGTATATTACAGGATGTAATTTGTTTTGTGAGTATATTAAATGATGTCATTGGTTTTGTGAGTATATTACATGATAGTTGTAATTTGTTTTGTGAGTATATTACATGATAGTTGTAATTTTTTTGTGAGTATATTGCATGATGTAATTTCTGTCGTGACCAGAGATATGGATTACTAAAACGCTCATATGTAATATGTTTGCTCTAAAACAAAAGTGGATCATAGATATCCAGTATATATATATATACTCTATCTATTGTAATAAAAGACAATTTCACCACTGACTCACTGTCTCTTTACTCTTTCCCATTTTCCCGTGTAGATAGAAGAATGACATTTGAAAGTTCATTCCTTACTTAGTAAAGTATAGCAGGTCTCACTTGAAAATTCTACCCATTACGGTCTTGACATTCGACATTGTCCGCTATGTTGACCTTACTTATTTATGGCTTCAATAACAAAACTAATGTAGGCTACGTAAATATTTAGATGGTATGACTCCACTGTCAGCCGCCATTTGAAAATTTCGAACCTTTGTCATGCTAAACCTTATTCATTGTCCGATCTTCATGAAATTCGGTATGGGTGTTCCCTACGCTAACCTGAACAGACATACAGATAAATTTGTGGCAGTTGGACCGCTTGGACTTCACCAAAAAGTACCACATTAAGAGGTTAAATACAGACTCTCCCTGCACACAGATGGTTTACGGGTTATCAACTCTCTATGGTCGCCATATTGACCTCGAAATATTGCCAGACATGATAATTGACCACTGCTTATTTTGGATGCAACGTTGTAACGAGAATCAGTTTCACAAGTCAGGCTTTCATTGCATTGACGGTTGCACGGTGTTTTGTAGGGAGCGACCGATATGCCTTTTAACCGATAGTCCGATACCGATATTTTTCCCCAGCATTTTTACCGATACCGATACCGATATTTTTTTTAATCAACAACAATGCCAAACACGTGTTTTTCTCGTGCTACAGCTAATGACGTATGTCAACCCATGCTCACCCCTTCCCTGTCATATTTCGTAACACTTCGCCCACACGTAAGTCTTGTTTCCCCCCCCCCTCCCCCAGTTTCCCATCCCAAAAAAAATACACACAGATTTCACTAATTGTATCATTCAAGGTCATACATTAGAATTTAAAAATGCCAATCCTATTGTTTCAAGGTCATATCGCTGATGCAATTTTTGTGGACGTGACAATTTCTGTGTACGGGTTTTTTTTCCCTTTTTTTTTTAAATCTTGTCTGATCTGGTTATAGAATTGGGTTATTTACGGATTTTTTTTTTCTGCAACTCTGTTGTGAAAAAAAAATGTATCGGCAGCCAAAAAACGGCCGGTCCGATAGTTAACCCATAGTACCAATATCGGTTCGACTATCGGTCGCTCCCTACAAAAATCGGTCGATCCGATATTCACCGATAGTGCCAATATCGGTCCGATACCGATACCGATCCGATTATCGGTCGCACCCTAGTGTTTTGTGTACCACAGTCAGGCTTCATTGCATTGACGGTTGCACTGGTTTTCTGTGTACCGCAGTGCAGGCTGCACGGTGCTTTCACTGTACCAAAATATAGGATGTGGTATAAAAATATATATGATTTCTTTATTTTACTTATAGACTTGATATTGTTTCTTTTAGATCAGGGAGGTCCTTCCTTGAATGTTTCCGAGAACGATTAGGAGGAAGACACCCCTCCTGCTAAAAATTTGTTTAATGATTATAATATTACAAATATTTAATTTTAGTATCGTGAAATTAACTTATACTATATAGACCTAGTATTGAGCTTATAGACCTAGTATTGAAGTTATAGACCTAGTATTGAAGTTATAGACCTAGTATTGAAGTTATAGACCTAGTATTGAACTTATAGACCTAGTATTGAACTTATAGGCGTAGTATTGAACTTGATTGTGTAGTGAATTGTTAGAAATAGGCATACAGTTAGAACAGGAACAGTCTCGAATCTAAAATATAACGGAAGCTGTTTCATGTTGATACAGAAATATATTAGCATTATATATACAGGGGCTGTCCATAATTTATGTCAACAAATTTTTGGCGATTTTTACCCCCCCCCCTTCCCCCTTGTCAACAACTTGTCAAACTTCCAGAGACCCCCCCTATAAAATTATGTCAACATTTTATTACCCCCCCCCCCTAAAATAACAATAAAAGGGGAAAAAGCAATATTTTAAATAGACTAGGCCTAGTTTACAGCTACAACAAAAAAGTTAATAAAAGTAAAATGTTTAGAAAAAAGTTTAATAAACTTTTAACTTATGAACATATTTCCAATTTATAACTACAAAGGCTTACTCTGAACAGAAAAGAGTTTATATGGTTTACAAAAATGTATGCACATTACACCTTTAAATTATGAACATATTTCAAATTAATATAACACTTTAAAGACTATTTAATTATTTATAAAGACTTGTTCCAATTTCAAGCAGAAACGAGATTAAAAAGTTAAACTATAAATACAGTTTTAATTTATTAACATATTTTTTTACAAGCAAATCCAAATCTTATAATCTCCCATTGAGATGTCAAATGTTCCTAAATTGTTATTATTGGTGTATAATTTTTTTTTGGAACCGAAACACCAGACAAGTCAAAATTTTCTTCATCTAGCTATTCTGCCCCTACTTTCACCCATGAGCAATAATTGTCATGCGTCGCCCATGAGCTCTCTTTGTCTTTTGACAGCCACTCGCATTTGGCGAATTCTTTGCATGAAGACCTAGTATTTTTTTGGGCCCAGGCATACATTGTTGGTGCTGTTGAACATGATTCTTTAACATGGCTTGCGAAGCAACATTAAGGTGACAAATTTTACAGATCCGTTCAAACAATAGCAACTGAATAGATGGACAATATATATCAAATTGAAGAATTTTGAATGCTTTTGCCTATCAGGGTAGAATGATTTCAACTTTCACATGCTGATTGAAGAAAATAGATGGAAATCTATGTGAGTTTATATCAGATACATCTGGTTCTTTAAGGCCCTCATTCGTTTGGCAGACTGGAATTGGTGGAGGGGGGGGGATAAATCTATCAGCAATAATATGAAAGTGCGAGCTTCTTATCGGTTGTCAACAAGTTAAATCACGACTTTTGACAATTTGCTGAAAGTACTGACTTTTTCTTACATGGTTTTCGTCACTAAACACTCCGCTGCTGTTGGAAAATTGTCTATGCTTACTTGTTTTCATATTTCTGTCAATGTTTCCCCAGCATATCTGAAGTATAATTTTTCCAACTCTTTATCAATTTTTCAACCTTGTGTTCCAAGGTGGCTTCCAAAATGTTTATGTGGCAAAATTAGTAGGAATATAGTTAGTTTAATTAAAATACTAAATGTTAGGCGAGTGTGTAACACAGGACTACAAACGCTGCTTAATTTTCCTTTATTAAGTAATTATATAAAATTTTAAAAAAAGTAACATCGTTGACGTCAACTTTTCTTGACCTCCCCCTCTCCCTCTTGTCAACAATTGTCAAAAATTTTCTGACCCCCCCTCCCCCCTATTTTGTTGACGTAATTAATGGAAAGCCCTACAGAACATACACAGGCTTGGGAGCCGGAGCCAGAGCCGGAGCCGAGGAGCCGGGAGCCGATACTTTTTGCTGGATCCGGAGCCGAAAAAATCTGGCGGCTCCACGGCTCCCAAATGCTTTTTTTTACAGCAGAACTTTTTTTTTAGCTTTAAAATTACAAATTTGTTTGATTGTTTGCCTCCTACAATTTGAAATATCATGTTTTACGAACGCCACAACAGTAGCAGGCACATCAACACAAGAAATCTTTAATGGGGAATCGTTTTGTGTTCGTTTTAAATCTTGTTTACCCTCCAAAATTTTTTTAATGGCATGTTATTTTGTTATATATAAAGTTAAAACAGTTTTATTTCATAGAATAATTGTATCAATCATTTATAAATAAATTTTTACTACGACGACAAATAGAACGCGTCATTTCGTGTATTATTTGACCGCGAATTTGTAATAGACTAAAAACAAAATGGTAGCTTACTGTATTTAACAATTTTATTATAAAAAGAATATCTGAAATAGAGCAGATAAATTTATAAGGTTGTGGCTTTTCGGACCCGTATCCCAATAAAATTCGATTGTTATTCGGACCCGTGGCAAATATGCACTAAGCTTAGCTATATTTAAACTTTATTAGACGGAACCCGAAAGAATAATAATACAGAGTCCGCTTAGTGGAACCCTAGACACTGAGTAACGATTAAATCATACAATTCAAACAATTATAAAAAAAAAAAAACCAATGAAAAAGTTTATGTATAGCTAAGCTAAGTGCATATTTGACACGGGTCCGAATAACAATCAGACTTTATTGGGACGGGTCCGAATAAAAATCGGAGTTTATTGGTACCCGGGTCCAGGCCCGTAGCCAGAGGGGGCTAGGGGGGCTGACCCCCCCCTCCCGTTCATGACCTGAGCCCCCCTCCCCCCGTGCATGATTTGAGCTTTTTTGACAAAATTTTAATAATAACGGCTATAAAACATCAATCATTTTGTTAAATTTTGTTTTAGGGGCCCGGACTGAGCTGGCCAATCAAATTTTGAAAATATTAATATCAGCACGGGGGCCTGTGTCACCCCTGCCCAGGGACCCGAAATTTCTGTCGGTGGGCCTGTTCGCAACCTTGTAATAGTTTTATATATTGATATCTTCTGAGGACAACTAGCAACCTTAAATAAGTTAATGAAATAATATTGACTTCTGACTTCACTTTTATACATATGTATAATAAAATAATAAAATACAAACTCCGTGATTTCTGAGTGATGTTTTTTAATTTGCAAATTTACTTTTTAGCAGAATTAATTTTATTTTAAATTGAATAATTGCGACTGGTCAATTTGTTGTTGATAGATGTTCTTTGTTTTCAATATTTTATAAGAAATATCACACAAATAGCTAAGCTATATTCGTGCATCTCTGTCGTTCTTCCCGGGTTGTACGTTAAACCAACAGTATCATAATACAAATCAGGTATCTATTATATAACAATTGTGTAGCAGAACAAATGGTCAATATATTTATAACAGGAATCAGAAATTGCTCAGCCTCAATAAATTATTATCATTAAACCTCTTTACTATTTAAATTATTTTTAACAAAACTGCAACATGCCATGCATTATTGAAACGTAGTTAAAAGTATATATTTCTAATTAATAGCTAAACAATCGGTACTAAAATGCACCATTCCAGATATGGAACTGCAAAAATTTTCTTGGGGAGGGGACTCACTGAGGTCCCCTCCCAAAACCCCTCCTCTCCGTTCGCAAGCTTTCGGCGCTTCGTACCTCCATCTTCGCCCCCCCCCGAACATTTCTTCTACCCCACCAGGGGCGGAATTATCGGGAGGTGCCGGGGGGCATGTCCCCCCACCCCGGTTATCGCAAGTTTAGGTAATGCATCATTAAATTATCGAAATATTTTTTGTTCAAAGACCAATTTTCAACAATGAAAACAGTTTCGCCCCGGGGGTCAAAGTTTTGCCCCCACCTCCCCGTCAAAGTTGTCTAGTTCCGCCACTGTACCCCAGAATCAGTTCTTCGGCACCCCCCCCCACCCCGCCGAAAAAAATTCCCCCCCCCCCCAATGCAATAATCCTGGCTACGGGCCAGCCCGGGTCCGAATAGTCACTTCGAATTTATCAATCATAAATATAAATACTGAAGTCTTTAAAATATTTTAAATAATGTATCAATTTACTATTTGCTAATTTGATCATTGAAATAAATTTTTATTACTTATGAAAATGGCGACTAGTGAAACCTCGGTCGAAATAATGATACGTTTCTGGATGCACTGAAATGGTTTGTTTTTAGTAAAACCGACAATGCGTAAATTTTTTTCAAGTTCCTGACTATGGGGGTGAACGCAGCAAAATTTGCATAACTTTTTATCAGCGGGATGTTAACGAGGAGCAATTACAAAATTTTTTGTCTCGTGTGATACTATCTTAATAGGGAGCCGGAGCCGTCAAATTTATGGGAGCCGGAGCCGAAAAAAATATGGCGGCTCCGCAAGCCTGAACATACAGAACATACTTTATTTAACATTGTAACTCAGTAACTGGGCGACATTTGTGCCACCCAATGAAAGAAGTTTGAAATTCAGACACTGGGCGTGAATCAGGTTAATTTAATTTACAATACCTTGTTCTCTTCTAATCAAATATTGACCAGTCACACATTATAAGAAGACACCCCCACCCGCTCCAACTTTTTCTCGTCATTTGAGGTGGTTTGTGATCATTCCGGCGTGTCATTTACTGTACATACGAAGTCTTGATACAAGTTCAATCTGATTTAATGTGTTCTCGTTGTCACGGAAACGATTAAAAATGGCAGAAAGATGATTATTGTTTAACCACTGTAGCTTTCTTTGCAATAGTGATATTTTACATTCGTCTGAAATTTAACTTTGTTTTAAAGGCGCCTTCCTTTCTACGTTGACAACTTTCGGTTTTTTTTCAATCATGAAGTAAGAGATAAACACAGTTTGAAATGTGTCATTTGATAAACACAGTTTGTAATGTGTCATTTTTGTAGATTCATTAAATGTAGACATACTGTATTTTCCTTCTTGCAATTGACTGGATCATGGAAAAATCCACCAGAGAACGAAGAAATGGAATCCAGTGGACATTATTGAGCCAGCTTGACGACCTAGACTTTGCAGACGATCTTGCTCTCCTTTCCCACAGCCAACAACAGATGCAGGAGAAGACAGATAAAGTCTCAGCTGCAGCGCTCGAGGTTGGCCTCAATATAAACCAAGACAAAACCAAGATCTTAAAAATAAACTCCACCAGCACAAATTCCGTCACCCTTCAAGGAAGACAGCTGGAAGAGGTGCAGTCCTTCGTTTACTTGGGGAGTGTTATATATCAGCAGAGTGGCACAGAGGCAGATATCAAATCGAGAATTGGTAAAGCCCGAGCCGCCTTCATGCAGCTAAAGAATGTCTGGTCCTCCAGAGAGTTGTCCTAAGACATCAAGATTAGACTCTATAACACCAACGTGAAATCAGTCCTGCTGTATGGAGCGGAAACGTGGAAGATGTCTAAGACTACACTAAAGAAAGTCCAAACATTTACAAACAGCTGCCTCAGAAGAATCCTCCAAATTCGCTGGCCAGACACCATCAGCAATGTCAGCCTTTTGGAAAAGACCTGCCAACTCTCAGCTGAAGAAGAGATCAGAAAGAGGCGATGGGGCTGGATAGGACACACCTTACGCAAACCAGCAGCCAGTATCACAAGGCAGGCACTGAGGTGGAACCTCCAAGGTAAACGGAAGAGAGGTCGCCCAAGAAATACCTGGCGTCGAGACCTGGAAGCGGACACCATCAAGATGGGACACAACTGGAACCAGCTGGAGAAGATAGCAAAGGACAGAGGACTCTGGAGAACTGTTGTTGGTGGCCTATACCCTGCCATGGGTGAAGGGCAATGATGATGATGATGATGATGATGATGATACTGTATTTTCATTAAATATAGACACACCGTATTTTCATTAAATGTAGACACACTGTATTTTCATCAAATGTAGACACACTGTATTTTCATTAACTGCTGGTAATAACTGCTGGTAGACACTTTCACACAGGAAATTTGGTGCACATTTTCACAAAGTACATTTCGGTACATGCACATCTTAACACAGTAAAGAGTGTAAAATATTAATTCGAATAGAACTTAGAAGCTGTTTTTTTTTCAAATGTTTGAAATAGATGGATTATAAACGTTTCGCACTTTAAGTTCAATTCAGCACGTTTTAAATAAACTTGCATTAAATAACGTCATTGCCATTACATTTTCTCAAAAACTACGCGTTTATGAGTTGATTTTTTCCTCAAAGTTAAAGCATTGTGTCTAGGGAGCGACCGATAATCGGATCGGTATCGGTATCGGACCGATATTGGCACTATCGGTTAATATCGGATCGGCCGATTGTTGTAGGGAGCGACCGATAGTCGAACCGATATTGGCACTATGGGTTAACTATCGGACCGGCCGTTTTTTGGCTGCCGATACATTGTTGTTTTTTTTCACAACAGAGTTGCAGAAAAAAAATCAGTAAATAACCCAATTCTATAACCAGATCAGACAAGATTTAAAAAAAAAGGGGAAAAAAAAGCCGTACACAGAAATTGTCACGTCTACATCAGAGATATGACCTTGAAACAATAGGATTGGCATTTCTTAATTCTAATGTATGACCTTGAATGATACAATTAATGAACATCTGTGTGTATTTTTTTTTGGGATGAGAAGTTGGGGGGGGGGGGGTTCACAAGACACGCGTGGGCGAAGTGTTACAAAATATGACAGGGAAGGGGTGAACATGGGTTGACATACGTCACCCAGCACGAGAAAAACACGTGTTTGGCATCGTTATTGCTTAAGGGGCTGTCCATTAACTACGTCAACAAAATAGGTGGTAGGGGGTTCAGAACATTTTTGAAACTGTTGACAAGGGGGAGGGGGGGAGGTCAAGAAAAGTTGACGTCAACAATGTTACTTTTTTAAATTTAATATAATTACTTAATAAATAGGAAAATTAAGCAGCGTTTGTAGTTCTGTGTTACACACTCGCTTAACATTCAGTATTTTAATTTTTATTTTATTTTAATTTTTTAGGGGGGGGGGGTAATCAAATGTTGACGTAATTTTATAGGGGGGTCTCTGGAAGTTTGACAAGTTGTTGACAAGGGGGAGGGGGGAGGTAAAAATCGCCAAAAATTTGTTGACATAAATAATGGACAGCCCCTAAAAAGAAAATATCGGTATAGGTATCGGTAAAAATGCTGGGGGAAAATATCGGTATCGGACTATCGGTAAAAAGGCATATCGGTCGCTCCCTAATTGTGTCTTATCAACAATAGTACATCTATTAAGTATTATAAAATGTAATAAGCAATATTTATTGTGTTTTATCAACAATAGTACACCTTTTAAGTATTATAAAATGTAATAAGCAATATTTATTGTGTCTTATCAACAATAGTACATCTATTAAGTATTATAAAATGTAATCAGCAATATTTCAACTCCCGCCTCCTCGACAATGTGGCTATGTAAAAATTCCTTATCTGATATAAATTTGTTAGCATTTTACCTCATCTACATATTACAAAGACCTTTTTAATAAAATGTTTGATGCTTGGGTTATGATGTGATCCTGCTAGTTTTTCTATATTTAAGAACGCTCTGTCCATATTCTGTTCATATAGAACTAATCTATTTTTAACATAACTAGTTATCAAAGGCCCGGTACCCGGACCGGCGAGTAGGCACACAGTTGGAGTTGAAAATGGTGATATATATTTTAGCGCGTTAACAATCATTCTATATACTCGCAGTGGCCCCGAGGACATGAACAGATTATTGTAGCCAAAATACATTTGAGGATAGGGACACCTAATAATACATCAAATAAAGTTTATATGTTAAATAGTTCCTCCAAAAGAAAATAATCCTCACTATGGGTAAACATAAACAACAACTCTTAAAATCATATTTATTCATAATATTTTAATGGACTCCTTTCCAAACAGTTATTCATTTAATGTTTTATGATGTTCAACATGGCGTATTTAAAAAAAAAGAGAGACACGAGTGAGTGCTTGTGTTAAGCAAAACGCTACATGTTTATCAGGTGGTTTATTTACTGTTATACACATTGTAGCATAGTACAATTAACTAACAAAAATTGCCGACCCGGCAGTGCAGAACCTAGTGATTTAGGGGCCCGGAGGGCTTGGCCTCTTTGGGAGCTGCCCCTGCATTTTGACATGAGATAATTTTTTGACGCTTCTCAAGCTTGGTCCCGAGAAGAAAGAATCGTTGTGTAGCTTTTAGCTAACCTTCAATTAAAAACATAGTATTCCATCAATGCAGTTGAGGCCGCAGACGCAGAAAACATTAGGCCTCTTAAAAAAGAAAGACATATCAAAGCTTTCAACATTATAGTTCTGTGAAACCAATGCCGAACCAAGAGATTTTAGGCATCTTCGGGAGCCACTACATTTTGACATGAGATAATGTACTTAATATTTAGTTTAAAAAATATTTTGGGGGCCCTCCTCGAACTGGGCCCCCTCCATACACCCTCTGTGTGAAGCCCCCATCATAAATGGGTTAGTTTGCATTGTAAACGTTGTGTTCGGCGCTACTCAATCTCAACCCTTATTCAATTCATTCATGTGACGTAATAGTCAACAAATGAAAAAAAAAGTGACGTATTTTAGGTTAGTAATAAAGGGAAATAATTGTACATTAGAAATAGACATATTTTAGAAATAATAACAATTTAAACAATATAAATATTACATTATATTGAGGTATCCATAATTTTGGTTTAAAATTTACATTGTGGAACAAAACACAGAATATTAATTGAATGATTTCTGTAAATATTTCTTTTCTGATCGCTTCTCATTTAATAACAAATTAAACACCATAGATTTATTACGTTACTGTGAGATATAGATAGGCCTATGGAACTACTTATTGGTTTGAAATTGCTGTCGGAGAGTATCACAGAATGTTTTGGCATGATTTTGTGTTACCTCACCTAAGATTGCTTATTTGCCCTTTGGTAATGATTGAGGCGGTCGAAAACAGTATTACATTGTGATTGCCATTTGGCATTCAAGATCTTACCTGCCGTATGTTAGTGTACGGTGTTTTGTCACCTCTGCACTAAACATATGGCTGGTCCAATGTCACTACTGGCAGCCATGTAGGAGACAATTCTTACTCGGCTGGCCAGTTGGTAGCCGGATCATGCATGTTAAGAAGAAAACTGTAAATGTTTCTGCCATCTTTGAATTGTTTATGCCGCCATCTTGGATGAATTGTTTATGCCGCCATGTTGGATGACAGACGGAAGTAGCGATGACAGACGGAAACCGGAACACATGATGTACAATTTGATGTAAAATTTGTATTAATAATAATATATAGATTTTCAAAAGCTTCTTTTTTTTTTTAAACACATTTAATTTTTTTCCTTATTCAGCTGTGGACAGTTTGTCGTGCTTATCATAGTAACTGTGTGAGCGAAAAATTCCAGATACCAAACGGTAATACATGCCAGATTTCTTAGGCTTATTAAACCATTTTACTAAATTGTCTCAATTTTGAATTAGCCAGGCGACACTTTATCATCTTTATCTAAAGATAATGTATTCCAGATCCATTTTTATGATGGGTTTTTTTGGGGGGTGCGGGACTCGGAAAAGGGAAATTTGTGGGCCCTAGGCCAATCTACATCGGGGCTACTGCTTGCAGTTTATTGTAGGGCCCCTAATAAGCTTGGACTACTGATGGCCATCTGATCTCATCAAGTGTCGAGGGCCCTTAATCTTTACATTTCTTCCCGAATTGGGGGCCTTTAGAATGGGGTCTCAGACATGGGGCCGCTTAGTTCTCCTATACATTAGAATGGCTAAGTAAATTTCAATGTAAAAAAACAAAACAAACGTAGATACAACTTTAACTGTACTGAAATAAAAGTAGGTCAATGGCCTACATAAATAGTTACATTAAGACATCTTGATATTGAACGAAAGACAGATAAATTATATATTTTTCTATTTCAATGTTTACAGAAACCCAATATAATTCTGCAGTTCAAGATGCCAAATGCGATAAAACCGGGACAGCAGATGTCACGGGCCATCCAGGCAACACCAACAGGGATGAATCACTACTTCAAATAGCATTGATCGTTACAGGGGCAGTCTCCATTCCAGTCGTACTCCTCATTAGTGGTATCCTCATGATTTATAAATGTATGTAGGCTGTCACTTTTATGTGACATGATTTATAAATGTATGTAGGCTGTCACTTTTATGTGACATGATTTATAAATGTATGTATGTTGTCACTTTTATGTGACATGATTTATAAATGTATGTAGGTTGTCACTTTTATGTGACATGATTTATAAATGTATGTATGTTGTCACTTTTATGTGACATGATTTATAAATGTATGTAGGCTGTCACTTTTATGTGACATGATTTATAAATGTATGTAGGCTGTCACTTTTATGTGACATGATTTATAAATGTATGTATGTTGTCACTTTTATGTGACATGATTTATAAATGTATGTAGGCTGTCACTTTTGTTTGACATGAAAAACAATTATTCAAGTACTGCACGTCAGGATGTTTGATTCGACCCACAGTAGAGTCCCATCCGTTCATTCACATCAATTTACTACATTCAATTTATATTAGTTCATATAAACATTCCATTCACCTGCTCTTTGTATGGCCGTTCTGTCAAATTAAATAACCTGTTTTGACCAGCAGTTCAAAAAAAGTTTTCCCACTACTGCTATAGACATTTTCAGGTGCTATACATTTACACCTGTTATTTGTTTGTTTTTTTATATTTAACACTTGCTCTAGCTAAATCAAAACACCAACTTGAGCAAATCTCATTAGTACAGTGGAGAAGACAGGGAAAGGTCTGACTGATGAAATAGAATAAAATTTAATCAGTGATGACCTGTTGCTGTCAAACTGCAGAGGACAAAGTAGAACTGCGAGACGATTATGGCTGGCATATACAATAGTGTACAAGCAAACATAATCATAGTGCTAGATATATACCATGAGCTGCATATATATTGAACTTGTTTTTACAGTTTTTTCTGTAAAATGAAAAAAAAATGACAGTCCTATAATAGCCATTTTACAGTATGTCCATTACGATGAGAAAATGTATTGTCAGTTGTATATGTAACATAGAAAGGTCTCACACACACACACACACACACACACACTAGAGATGGACACCAAGAGCAGCAGTAGTTTTCGATCTTATAGATATGTCAAGAGTTCTGGAGCAGTCATTTTAGTATTATGATAAATTGATCATTTATGTGTATGCTGGGATGTCGGTCAAGATCGTTGTCATTGATTTAAGTCAGCAAATGACTATAAAGTACAGAAAAATCTAATTACAGCCACAGCTGTGATGCTTGGAAGCTTATAAGTGGTCTTCCAAAGTATTCTAACTGCTTGAATCAAATAATGACAAAGGCAACTGAAAATGCTAAAAAATGGATGTTTCTGACCTATTATTAGAAAAGAGAAGGACGTGTGACGAAACTTCATGCTTAAATTAAATCTGAAATTGTTGTTATGTTTCTTTGTCAAGGTTTTCGCACTATTTAGAAAATGTATTGGGGGGGCGCCAAAATTGAACTCGAACAGGGCGCCACAATAGCTAGCCACGGCCATGGTAGTAAGTAAGTAAAGTTCCCTTCTTAGCCCTAACGGGCCTTAGGGGCAGATGAAGTGTAGAATTCATCTGTTTCTATAACCCCGGCATATGAAGGGATTGTGTGGTTAGCACAACGCCCAGCCGCCTTTACTTCCCCAACTTAAAGTCAGGTACCCATTTTAAAGCTGGGTGGACTTGTGGGACGACCAAATTTCACCTGCAAAAATTCCATGGGCCTCACCGAGGATCGAACCCAGGACTCTCAGGTTGACAGTCGAGTATCTACACCACTCGGCCATCCGTCCCACTATGGTAGGCTGCCACATTATTTGACATAGTTTATACTTATATCAGGGCTCCAGTTTATACATCTATCAGGGCTCCCTACCATCAAGCATCATTGTAATTTTTAATTCTTCAAACATTTACCTAGCTTCAACTTCTTTCATTCCTAAGACATGTACCTAGCTTAAACTTCTTTCATTCCTAAGACTTGTACATAGCTTCAACTTCTTTCATTCCTAAGACTTGTACCTAGCTTAAACTTCTTTCATTCCTAAGACTTGTACCTAGCTTCACCTTCTTTCATTCCTAAGACTTGTCTTAGGACAAAGAATTCCTTGTCTCTATTCTTCTGTTTTTCTCTGAGACACCCTGTCTAGCACTCTATGCACTCTTTCCCACCATTCTATACATCTACATTCATACGGTGTGCTAAAAGATGTGTGCTATACTCTTAAACACAAATATTCACTGTATAGAATGACAGTACGGTACGGTGCTCATAGGTGATTGGCCCTTAGCGCGTTCGGGTTGTACCCCCTTACAGCAGCCATGCATGTATCAAATTTATGTAGGGTGTCACTTTTTTACGTGACATGATTATATTGTAATTGTTTGCATCATTTTTTTTCTAAAAATACCAGTTTTGTTTATCCTAATATGAATGTATAAGGAAGGAGTGTGAATATGTGTTATATTTTACAAGCTATGTTGATACACAACAATTTCTGTTTGGTTTAGTAAATCAGCGACAAAAAAAGAGAGAAAATATTTACAAAAAATTCACAGAAAGCCAGAATCTTATCAAATGTACAACTGGATTTTGTTCTCCATTGCTAATGGTGTGTTTAGGAACTGAATTCTTATTATCTCACACATACACACTCAAACAACTTTACTTTTTATTTACAATCTGGAAAGTGGAGGTCTCTGTTTGAGTTTTTCAATTTTGAGCCCGTGAATAGAATTTAAATCAATGGGCTTTCAGAAAACTGCTTAGAAAATATTCTTACAACTGTGTTTTTTTTTCAGGTTCAAAGAAATCTTCTCCACGTTTAAATGGATCACAAGGATCAAGTGTAGATAGCTCACCAAACTCTAAGGAGCCAAATACATCTCAACATCAACTAGATAGATCTGGCTTCAACTCTTGTTTGACAATCAATGACTGGGACATCGGTGATTCAGAAATCAACACTGGGGAAGTTTCTCGCCCTCTGCTGCAAGGGAGTGGCAGCCACGAGAAGATAAACCACCCCACCTTTACTGAGATCACAGAAATACAACCCGTTATGGCGCCACCTGCTGATTGCCCCTCACCTTCTAGATCTCTTTGTGACTCTGCTACTACTCACGAAACAGTCAGAACTCCTGGCACACCACACAAACTTGAGTCACCAACACCTTCCAACTCGCCCGTTCACAATATGCGAGCTGAGAATAAAGACCTTATTATTAAAATGACCTTATTAGAGTTACATGAATCAGGCAACGTGGTTTCAGCGGGAATTGTGTCAACACTTCCTCTAAACACTCCGCCAGTCCCTCGCGTTGAACTGCCTAAACATTTGTAATCACTTGAAGTAGAAACATGAAAACAAGGTTCTGTTACCTCTGGGAAATGATTATCTCGTGATGGTAACAGGAGTGAATTCCATGGATGTGATACAGCAAGGTCTTGTTATCATTACATCAGTGAAACTACCAAAAACTCTAGTATTCACTTCAAGAGGTAACACAAAGTACAGTAGTACACTCACCTCTGGAAGTTAACTAGTTATCTCCCATGACAAAAGAAATGAAATACATGATTGATACAGTGTATTAGTTGTTTTACTATTAAATGATTGATAAAGTGTATTAGCTGTTTTATCATTACATCATTTGGACGCAGTGAATGTGCACTGAAGCAGTGGCGTAGCGAGGGCGCAAGGAGGCATCATGCCCCGGGCGCTACTCACAAAGGCGCGACAAATGTTATATTTTACATATAATATTATATGGTTTTCGAATGGGGGGGGGCGCTAAAAAGGTATTGTGCCTTGGCGCGACTTAAGCTCGCTTCGCCCCTGCACTGAAGTTTGATTTTCAAACTGAGTGGAGGAATTTTATCAATTGAAAGTCAACACTACAAGAAAGTAATTGATGTTGACTTTGAGACTGCTATAAATTGACTGAAAAATAAAAATCAGTTGTATCTCATCTGTACAAATCTAATTTTGGACCAGATTCAATCATTTCTTCGCTGAACAATTGAGATTTTATTGTCATTTAGGCATAATCATGTTGTCAATATGAACACTCAGTGAAGAAAAAATTTTAGTTGACATGGGAAAAAATGTGAAAAAAATATCAAGATATGTATCAAGTCAATTATAAACTCATGTATAAAGTTTTATTTAGCTAACTTTACATTAGGTGAAGAGGACAAGAAGATGAACGTGTCATAAGACTTACGTTTTACTGCGCTAAGATGTGCATGCACCGAAATGTACTTTGTGAAAGTGTGCACCAAAATTTTCTGTGTGAAAGTGTCTACCAGCAGTTATTACCAGCAGTTAATGAAAATACAGTGTGTCTACATTTTATGAATCTACAAAAATGACACATTTCAAACTGTGTGCAAAGCCTTATTGTTTTTTTTTAAATTAAAATGTTCTGCGTGAATGATATTTTTTTAATAAGAATCACTGTACAAAGATGTTAAATATTGTTTGCATTGATGTAAAATAATTTTTGCAATGATGTAAAAAGTGTTTATAGCTAACAACAGAATGTTTCTGGAAGTACATAATGACATAAGGCAGCTTAAAAATGTAAATAGATATATATATTTTCTATTTCTGAAGAATTTTTTTCCCTTCTTCATTTATTGGTGTTCATCTTTGATGGTTAACATACATTGTATGTATGATTCACATTAACATAATCTATTTTATCTCATCTAAATACTCATAAGATCATTAATAAGACAGATTTTACTAAGTGTTTCTAAGGGTAGATAATATAAAAAGTTAGCAAACTTTTGTCTTACAATTATAATTTTTAGCAAGATAAATTTCAATGTCACATGCTCTATGACAGTTAAAGTGATACTTGATCAGACTACATGTCCCACATAAAACGTTTTACTTTGACCACTGCTGATAGCTTTTGACGTTGTTCTAATTCAAATAATATCTAAATAATTACCTATAGTTACAATAGTTAGACATATTGTGTGCGTGTGTGTGTGTATATATATATATATATTAGGGCTGCTGATAAAATTGCATAAACGTGCGATTAACTCGTCAAAAAAAATGTGCTATTACATTTTTTTAACGCAGCCCCTAAGTGCGCAAGTTTAACCAAAATGCTGAAAGTTCAGAGTAGCACCAAATCGATTAATAACCGAATTTCACTCAACAATTTGAAGTTAAAATCCGTTCATTTACTACGTAACTCTTCCCACCCCCACCTGGTCGCACACTCACACACAATCACCCCCAGGTACGCGGACAAAACAACACAGAATTAAAAACCAAGCAGTTGCAACTCTACAGGAGAGAAGAAGCGTTAATTCAGAACGTTCCTACACATTTCAATTCATCTTTGTTAATGGTCGAGCGAATCCTTAACAGCAAAGAGGATGTGTTGAGTCCACTAGCAGAACCAGGCCACAAACACAGTCTTGTTCTTCCAACTGAAACAGAAATTGCGCTTAATACAGAAGGTCCTTGATCTATACCGATATGCTACAGAATTATTGGGTGAGGAGCTCAATGATTCTTCCAACCATATGTCATCTTGAAATCGAACTAGCAGAAGCTGATGAAGACCCACTTTAGTCAGCATTTTACGTTTCAAAAATTCGTTTCCCAGCGATCTTGAGCGACGCAAATTGAACCTCAGAAAATCGCTACTGCTCTGGACCCTCGTTTCAAAAATCTGAGATGATTGCATAAGGATAAACTAGAAGTTTAGCAACAGCTTGAATTAATAAATAAAAAAAATCTGGAATTAGTAATGATGATAAACAAACATCAGAACTACAGTGAATTAAAGCACGAATGCAGGAAATATCAGCAAATTCTGAATATGAGCCATTCATGCCTCGCTCCACCCCGACAGTTGTTGATAAATACAGACTGAGGCAACAAATTGAAAATGACTTGGATCCATTAAAGCGGTGGAGGTCACATGAAGACAAATACCCAGTTTTGGCTAAATTAGCATCACCTGCCCTTGTAAACGTCACTTTTCTGTTTCTGGTTGTGTTGTTAACAAGAACAGACCATCACTCGAACGGACGAATGCGAATAAACTGGCCTGTTTAAGCATTTGACGTAATAAATAAGACTACTTCAGTTAAGTAAACTGTTCTATCAATCAAATTTACTATTTTAAGATGCCATGTTGACATGGGCGTCGCTAGGAATTTTTCCAGGGGGGAGGGGGGCAAAAAAACACGTTTTTTTTATTTTAACTGACAATGCCATACAGGTTTATTTCTCAATTAAATCCAAGTTAAGTATATCATTAGTTATTTATATTGACATAAATAAATGTATTTGAAAATTCAAACATTTTGACTACAAGCACAAGTATGTTCCGATTTAAATTTTTTGTTTGTTTAATTGGGCCTTCTGTAGCTTGATTTGTCCTTCGAAAATGTTTTTGGCATTCAGGTTTTTTTTTATAATCAGGCAACTCTTGTTAGTTTATAGGGTGTTTGCAGTATCTGAATTATCACATGCATTGAGGACAACATTACAAGTTCAACAGCCAGAAACCACTGAAGAAACAATTTCTAATTTGATTGTCGCTGTCACTTCTTCATTTCCTCAATTGGATATTGGTAGGTATGTCTTGACATACGACCTTTCAAATGAGTTGAAATTGCTGCTGATCCTTGATTGTTCGACCCCTGATAAAAATATGATTTTTAGAGCTGACAGTAGTGGAAACAGAGGCTTTAGATATGCTTGGTTATCAAACTACTCATCGTGGTTTGTATACTTGCAAATGTTAAAAGGTGGCTTTTGCAAATTGTGCGTGTTGTTTTCGCAAAAAGTAATTCCAAGAGTTCAGGGAGCATTTGTCATCAAACCATGCACAAAATTAAAAGATTTCAACGAAGATGCGCGTAGCCACATGCAAAGCACATGGCACAAAGACTCTTATTAACGATTCAAGCTATTTTGTTGCACTATTGGTAGCCAAAGCAGTTTCTATAGATGAGCAGTTGAACTCATCATCTAGAAGACAAATTCAAGAAAATTGCAACAAACTGGGTCACTCCATTTCTACAATTTTTTTTTTGCGGCATGCATGATTTGGCACTTCGTGGAAAAGAATCACATTCTGGTATTTTTTACGACCTGTTAGAGTTTCTTGTTGAATCTGGAGATGAAGTTTTAGGTAATCATTTGTCAATTGGTTCTTGTAGTGCTAAGTATATCTCGGCAACCAGTGCCGCCGAGAGGGGGCAGAGGGCAAATGCCTAGGGGCCCGGCAAGTTCTAGGCGAGTTTTAGGGGCCCGGACTGAGCTTGCCAATCAGCTTTTGAAAATATTATTACCAGCACGAGAGGTCCGTGACAGACCTGCCCAGGGGCCCGAAATTTCTGTCGGTGGGCCTGTCGGAAACTACACAAAACACTATGATCGAAATTTGTGGGTCTCTCTGGGGCTCCCCTGCCCCCCCCCCCCCCGCACGCTACGGGCCTGATTAGATATGACAAATTTTGTTGGTCAAAGATAAGACGGAGTTCTACAATGGCAAGTAAAGAAGGAGCAGTCCAGGCAATAATTCGAAAAAAAGACCCAAAAGTAGCAATTGTACATTGCAGTTCACATAAATTAAATCTTGCCGAGAACGATTTAAATAATGTGAATGTTGTTCGAAACACAATAGGAAAAATTACGTCAATTATAGTTTTTTTCTGAGAAATTAATCAGCGAAGAAAACTAATTCCAAATGTTCCTTTGCTATGTGAAACTAGATGGACACATAAATATAAAAGGTTGCGGATTTTCGCTGAAAATGTGATAGAAATCGTTAAACAACTGAAATATTTAGAACAATTTGGAAAAAGCAAGCAAGTTGTACATTAGTTACTTTCAGCTGTTAGAGGTTAGGTTTGGGGTACATTTGTTGTTTGTTTAGTTATTATACTTTAATGTAATGAACTTTCAGGAAAATTAGTTCAGTTTTATTGTAACAACTTCATGACATTTTTTGAAAATGTAGGGGGGGGGGGAGGCAAATGCCCCCTTGCCCCCCCCCTCGAATACGCCCATGGCTGTATCAGTGCAATTTATAATTTTATACTATATTTTCTTAGTATAGTAATTCTTTTATACTGAAACCATTATTTTGAAAATTACAATAATGTAATAAGTTATACTTGCAGATGTAATTCTTTTTTATGTTTGATATATGTACATGTTCTTCAATGTAATAAACTTTCAGGAAATTTTTCCAAATGTAGGGCAAATGCCCCCTCCCTTGCCCCCCCCCCCCCTGAATACGCCCATGCATGTTGATAGAATTTAGAAATGTTACCAATAATAAATAAAGTATTTTTCAGTTAAATGTGCATTAATTTGCTATAAAAATTTTAATTATGCATTAATTTCGATAAAAAATTTTAATTGAACAGCAGCTCTATTCTATATATATAAATAGATCTCTCTTTGTTGGTATCCACTTGGTCGATAACTATTACCAGGGAAAATTCAAAATTGCTTCATGGATTTGACTTCTATCTTGTTCCATTACTTGTTGTTATAACTTTTTAACCATATTCACTTTGTTGTTCTATTAATCCCTTGTTGTAATAGTGATATACTTCTAAATTTTGGGACAAGCTGGATTATTGTTGGTAAACTGAAAAACTCAAAGTTTCATACTTGATGATTATTGTCACTAAATTGCAACATTTTACATAACATACTTGATACTACTTGTCAGTAAATCAAGACACTCGACAGAGTGAAACAGGTCTCAAAATGAAAGCCACATAGTTAGCAATCATATAAGACAATTGTGAAAAAAAGGAAAATAAGTAATAGATAAAAAAAAGTTTCCAAAACTTTTATTCAGGCAAATATATATGGTGAAAACAAGAAGAAAACAGAGCGTACATTGCTGTATCATGGAGCATTTGTCCATACAATTTGACAGACCTTTACAAATACTGACAATGGCACAACCCTAACCCAGGATAGAAAGAAAATAAAAATAAATTTTAGGACCGGCACAAAATAAAAAAAAAAACCTACACCAGACGTAACTTCTGAACCATTTATCTCCCAAAAGATTGAGGTAGAACAAAAACAACACTATTAAAATTTCTCTTTGTTAAATAAAATTTCAATAGTTTATCAGTAAATTTTAATAATGAAAACTTTTTATGGCATTTCATACTGAACTTTTTTTCTACCACACTGTGTTTTTTTTATTTTTACCTCTTTCAAAATAATTTGAAAATAAAAACATGAACATAAAAAAAGTTACTAGCTGTTAGTTGTTTATTTTTTTAATTTTTTTAAAATTTAAATTAAATTTTTGTTTAAAGTTCGGCTGCCGATTGATTGTTGTTGACACATTTAAAAAATTATGCATTAAAATTTTTAACGAAGCACCTATATGCGTTAATTTTGCTGTTTTAACACTGTTATCAAACATTGATCAGAAAAGATATGAACAACTAAGAAAGAAATTGTTACCACATACACTGTCACATAAACTAGAAATCATAGCAGCCAAATGACCTTGAAAACAATAGGATCGTCATTTCCTAATCTATTTTCTGATCCTTAATTATTTATCATTACTTAATGTCTGCAGATGCTCTGATACTTTGATTGACATGTGTCATTTGTTTGGAAAGACTTATATATAAACTTCATGTCAATTTTTTTGGGACAGAGTGAGGTGGTGGTGGGGCAAGGTATAAGTCAAACATGATCTTTCAAGGGAGATTGGATGGATTTTGAAGTGTATCAAAATATGACGGGGTCAGGGGAAAGGGCAAAAATCAAGAAAAAAGCTTTCTATAATAAGTGAACAACCTCTTTCTGGCTATCTATTACTCTCAAGAATAAAAAAACATCAATAAATGTGACACATTTGAATAAAATGGTCTGAATAAATAAATTAATATACAAATTAACCAATGCTTAATGCAGCTGCCACATTCGTTATGCCATATTATAGAATACAACAAAGGTCGCTTTCTGGTATTCTATATAGTAAAATACAATAAAGAGCTACATAACAATCAATTTAACAATATTTAGTAAACAAAAGTATTAAAATAATAGAAAATGGCTCTTTGGGAGCCACACAAAACTCACTGAAGAGTCGTATTTGGACACAGCTAGAAAATAAAGACAAACTAGTTTGAATACAAGTAATTAAAAAAAATAATTTGTGTCCATTAAACTTGCCATAATTTCTATTTAAAATTTTAATTATGCGTTTATTTCTATAAAACTGTATCACATAGAGTTCTTTTAAAGTCATGATTTAATGCAATAACTAAATAACAATACTTGAATAGTTTAATATATTTCAATAAAAACACATTGAAAATAATAGGTTTATAAAATATGAAAAATAATTTAATACAGATATTCAATGAACAGAAACCAAGAAAAAGAGATTGTAAATCACATTTTGCCAACAATTAAGGAGTTGATACTATTAGACACTTTGTCTCTTTAAAAGAAAAACATTGCAGCTTTCTTTCCATTGCTAAAAGATTTTTAATTTTTATGTAAAACAAAATTCACTGTTCTTATCAGTTCTAGGTTTAATATTGTATCTAATTTATAAGTTCAAGGATTTGATTTTTTTTCTACATCTGCTCAGTTTAGCATACAGAATATAAAACTGATCCAATTATTTGTGTAGGTAGCTGCCAATTTAATACTGTGAGAATAAAAATTATTAAATGGATCTAACTGTACTTTTTTGTTAACTTTTACTTAGAAAAATGTTTAAATATTGAACACAATGGCAGTAAGAAAAGGAATAGGTGATAATTTTCATTAGTAGCCAGGTAAATTTAGGTTTTATATTTTTAATTCATAAGTTTGTTTTAAGTTCTGTTGAATGTTCTTTTAACGTTTACTTTCATGCTATCATGGTAAAAACTAATTTTCAAATAATTATTATCATTTCATGAATGAAATGCTTTGCACTGTTCCAAAATGTATTTGAAATAGTGGTCAAGTGTGGCAGTAGATTTAAAAATTTCAAACTAGGTAGGATACTTTATTCATGGAATATCTGGCCAAGACTTAGGGTATTAAAGGTTATTTATTATAGGAGGTTTATTAAAGGAGGTTAATTTTATTTCCATGTACAACATAGCACCTGATCATGTTTATTATACTTTAATCTAGATAATCACTTTAAGCTTTTCAGACTTTTTACTGTTATGTCATTTCCACAATAAATTAGTTTTTTTACTTCTTTAAACTGCTCTCCATTAAAGCGTTTTCTTTTGCGATACACAATTCAGTTTAAGTTTGCACTAAGCACTAAACCTAAAATGCACACTAAAATAGGTTTTTTTAGATTTTTTTTTGGATCCTAATTGTTTATATGAAGCAAGTTTATGTCCTAATTGTCAGTAGCCACACAGTCAATGTGAATCAACTTTGTCTCCTAATGGTCAGCAGCTACACAGTTCATTGTGTTTAATCAGCACAGCTTCATCCAAACTAATCTCCATTATTTTCAGCTCTTACAGCAAAAAGAAACACATACTTATGTACAGAAATTTTTAAACGGAAAATAAGTTTAACTGGCATTACATGTGAGAAGCAGGATTTATTTCAAAAATTCGAAATATTTGAAAATCACACTGAAATGGATTCTACTTTGTTTTTATTAACTGGAGATAACCACAGATAAGTCAGGACCACAAAATTCTGTAAACATTTTTTTTAATAACTTCCATAAGGCAAATATTGTCATAATTATTTAAAGCCACTTGAGACAAATACTGTATTATACAATCTTACAAGGTAAAATATAAGTAGCACAGCTGCCAGTTACTAGCCCAAATAAATTTTATTCATGTTAGAAAACAATATTAGAATGAAAATATAAGATATGGAAACATAAAACATTTTCAACTCATCATCAGTAATAGTGTAAATATTGGAAATTTTACATTTTTGCAACGTTTTTTTTAGCTTTATGAACAGAAAAAAAAATAAAAGATTTTTAAAAGACAATAAGTGGGAAGAGTTGAACCAGCCATCTGATAAAACAACAATAGGTACTGTGTTAAAATACATAATGCATGTTATCTGTAGGGAAGGGGAACGAAAGTTAAAGTACAGAATGTTCAAAAGTACTTTAATCAAAGACATTTTTTTTTTATTTTTTTGTTTTAAATAAAAAAAAAACAAATAATGGTTTTGTAAAAAGACTTTGAAAAAAAAATTGTTATCTGGCTATTATTTTAACAATGTTTTCATTTATTTCATTTCATTTGATTAATGTTAAATTTGTATGATATTCATTTTTTTTATTGAAACTCAACTAATTCCAGATTGAGTCTACACTGCATAATGAACAGAGAGTAAAAATATTTTAGAAAAATTTTAAAGTTGTAAAAATATTACCCATTGTTAATTACATATATACATTTGAAAATGTTTAAATGAAGTGAGTATATTTACAAAGACAGCATTATTCAACTGCAACGAATATTTTTGTTACAAAGATTTACACAGAGGTTATTAAAAAAAAAAAGCAAGAAAGAACATTTAAGAAGACAATATATAATTAGAAGTAAAAAGAAATATAATATATGGGCTATACAGACAAAGAACAGTGGTAATATGTTAAAGTAAAAAAAAAAAAATAGAAAATATACAAAAAAGCAACTTACATTATTAAAGAATGTGCCTAAATATAAGTCAACCTTTGATACTATTGATAAATAATACAAAGTTAATCTGAATAAATATAATAAAATTTTTGAATATTATTACATCAGCAAAACCATCATGAATGTACTAGATCACCGTAGAGGTGACTGCTTTGAGTCATTGTGATAATGGTAAAAAGTCATTCTACACTCTTATAATTCGGATGGCATTTTACTATTGACGGAATAAAATTTACAGCCTAATTTTGTATAATTTGTTTTTTGGCTGAGTTAATGTTTTATTGTGGCATTCACAACTTACTGGATACATCGTCAATTAGTTTTCAGTACATAGGTCACAAAGAGTGACTATTGTAGGTGACTCAAAAACTAATTAATAAAACTAACCACATATAATGATAACATTCACAGTTTAATACAAACAGAAACTAAAATCACATAATATGACTTCTTTTAATATTCATTACATAAAATTGTAATAAAATAGATGAAAAATAATATGCATATAATCATTATTTCAGTAATTTTGTGTTTATCTTAATTTGTTTTATGCCTTAAATACAATTCAAAAAAATGATTATTGAATAATTAACAAAACACTATTTAGAATAGCATATGCATATTTGGAGTTAATTTAGTAGATTATTTATCTATTTAATTCAACAAATAGAACTAAGAACTGTAGGGAGGTGGTGGCTCTTGGGGAACATTAGAAAAATATCCTGGTCCTAAGTTCTGTCCAGGGTTAGATGAGACAGAACTATGTATTGGAGGCTTTGGTTTAATATTGTAACGCTTCATATAGCCCAAAATCTGATCTGGAATTTCTGCCAGCACTTCTTTAGCCAGGAATGCACTGGACACTTTCATGTTACTTCCAGTGGTAAGAAAATTTCGAAATGGAACAAACTGAAAATGTAAATACAATAGAAGAATTATTTTTTTCAAATAATAATTATCCCCAATGAATTTTAGAGCATATTCTTAAGTTTCCAGAGTCATATGATTTCATATAACTTAAAAAATTTATATTTTAAGATAATAAAAATAATGATACAATAACTGCTTAGATGAAAAACACTGAGCAAAGATATTTAAATAATATTGGGAATGATAAGAATGTTGAAAATTATTAGACATGGAGGTTTTGCTTTAACTTCCTCCCCTCCAAATTGAATGAATATTACATTATCGTTAGCCCCTTTTAAATTTACTTGAAAGTAACATCAATTTAGTGATTTAACAGACCCAATGGCTTAACATTAATGTAGAATGAGATTACCTGAACTATATCCCGCTCTGCAACTCGACCTTGGTATGATAATCGCTCAGTGTCTCCATCCAGAATATTCATTTCTGTTTAATAAAATGATTAAAACATATTCATGAAACATTTAAAAGCTAAAGCTTATCATATCAAAAACTTATATTTTATGTCAAGAGGACTAAATTTTAGGTCATCTTTTTTCTATATTTTAGATCCAATGTGTCATATATGATATTTATCTTTTAAATAAACTTTAATTAGCTTCAAATCAAGTATATGTATCACATTTTTATTAAAAAAAAACTTACCAGTAAAATCAGCATTGCCAACTCCAACAATAATAATTGACATGGGAAGTGTAGAAGCCTGGAAAAAAATATTGTCTTAAATCATTGAACTTTATTACAAATTTTGCTAAGGTAAATCATAAAGTTACAACTCTGATTCACCCCCCCCCCCATCCCCAAGATAAATGATGCAATTTCGACTTTAGTACACCGCCTACACATTGCTTTTTTGGTTGTTCACCCCTGCCTTGATACGAATAATGAAATAGTGTAATTCGCCACCTGTACTTGCATACCCACGCAACGACCTCCACCCTCAGTTTTGGCGGGAAACTGGCGCAACGAGCATGTGTGGACTACCTATAAAAGGAACCATGCTGTGATTGATGAGGGGCGGAGAGCAACGGTCACTAACAGACCGGTAGTGACACGCAGAGAACACAGAGAGAGAGTAACGGCCAGGAACAGACCGGTCAGTAACACACAAAGAAGACACACAGTGAGATGAGTACCAGAGAGAACACAGAGCGCAGACGAGTGCAAGAACAGTTTAAAGTTGGTCGCTGGAGAACCCCAAATCGCCAGCAATAACACATAGGCTCGTTCAAAAGGATTAGTTGTACACACAATAGACTTTTTTTTCGTCTGGACTATTATAACCTGTACATTGTACTATTTGTAGACTGTGAATAAATCTTATATTATTCAACTAACTAACCCACGTGTCTTGAGTGCCTACCTAGAGAGAGATTAGAAACTCATAACAATAAACAGCTTTGAAACATTCATTTTACACTTTTACTCTCATTATATGTATATTTTAATATATCAAATGTATAGTATATATATATATACCTAAGCAGGTCAGGTTTCCCTGAGTTACAGAATTTATGTACTAGATGAAAGCAGAATAAACTGGTTTCAGTAGCTAGGGCAAAGGATAGGTAATGTTTGAACAGAAGATCAAATAAATAGCCTACATATTTGTATCAATACAACACACCCTACTTTCACAGTGAACAAACTATGGTAGACTATAATATTATTCTCCAATGTACTATCATTTACTCTTTCCTTTCTTAGAAATATAAAATTAACTCAAGAATATTAGATATCTAATCATGTAGAGTGAGGGGTTCAAACCCAACTAATTAACATATCATTTAGTTCAATGCTATATAATCTTCAACAGAATGTTTTTTGAAAGCATCTTTGTCAATGAAAAAAGAAGTCAAAGTGACTACATGAATTCATCAAATTAAAAGGTTATGAAACATTACATTGACAATGGCAGCTTTGGTCTGAGGCATGTCTGTAATGATTCCGTCAGTGATTATAAGAAGAACAAAATATTCTGAACCATCTCTCACTGCTGCAGCAAATCTAAAGTTTAAATAATAAACTAGTGCTAGAAAAATTAATTTTGAAAAAAAAAAAACACAAAAACTTTGAAAATCTAGATTATCAATTTAAAGGTAAATGAAATAAATTCAAAATGCAAAATTCAAGAAACCAATAAAGTATATCAGATTGTTTTCTTTGTAAAAAAAAAAATATATATATATATATATATATATATATATATATATATATATATATATATATATATATATATATATATATATATATATATATATATATATATATATATATATATATATATATATATATATATATATAAACAGTTAATTCACTTTTTCACACTTAAAAATTTTAAGAAATATACAACGCATATTAAGTTTTGATTTATATTCCTGATATGGTATTATAGATTGAATACATATTGATTTATGCAAGTTTTTTTGCAAGACAACTATAAATTATTATTTTTTAATTAAGTTACCAAGTCTGGTTAATTTCATCAAAGTTTGTTAAGATAAACAAAGATGTACCTAGCTACATGATTAACGACTGGAGCAAAATTTGTTGGTCCGTATAATTGCACTTTGTTGAGGGCTTGGTAGTAAGCATTTAATATTCCTTGAACTCCAGGGCAGAATGGATTAGTTGGTTCAAAGTTCTGTGGAAATATTTAGTGTTGATAAGTTATTCAACTCTATTTTTCAAATTAACCAATTTATATGTCTAATATTACTTTTCAAAAAAATTTACCAAAGGAAATTCATGTGACACTGAGCCATCAGGCATTCTTGCTCCAAATCCAAGAGCTGGAAACATGTTATCACTGAAAATAAACAACAGGACATTTTGTTAATTATTGCTTATGAAAAAAAACTTTAATGAATTTTAGCACAGCATTCTGTTTCAAAGAAGTTCATTAATAAACACAAATGTTTAGCTATTTCAGGAAAAGATGGAAAAATGAATATTGAAAGTCTTTTTGGGTTTTGGAATTGTCTAATGTATAACCAAATTACTGAATTTTTTTTTTTCAACACAATCTTCCTTTCTGGTTTGGTAAAAATAATAAATAATCAAAGTTCATGTATTAAGAGCACGATAAATAACAAATTATGGTATTTAATGGTTAATTAATTGTATCCATTCTTGTGTAAAATAATGGAATCATAGATTTACTACAAATTTCTTGAACTCTGAAGAAGTTCATTGATTCTACATATTGGATTCAGGAATTTTGAGACGTGTAAGTGTAGAAACATATCAGGAATAGTATCTAAACTGTCTCTTGGCTTTCATCTGCATATCACAAACATTTTCAGAACCCAAAATGTCAATACAGGTAATACTCTTTAAATTATCATTTTTTTATTAAAGTAATTATTGCATTAAAAAATTATATGAAATGAGTAATTCCATAGTTAAAAATGAGATAATGTCAAGTTTCTAACATCTTGTCATTGCCGGGATGTGGTAGTGTCTCAACTACATAATATATATGTAAAATAATGAGATAGCATCAAGGTTCTAACATCTAGTCATTGCCGGGATGTGGTAGTGTTTCAACTACATAATATATATGTAAAATAATGAGATAGCATCAAGGTTCTAATATCTAGTCATTGCTGGGATGTGGTAGTGTCTCAAGTTAACATCAAAGTTCTAACTTCTAGCGATTGCCTAGATGGGATAATGTCTAAACTACTAAAGATTTATGTATGGCAACGAAATAAGAAAAAAATTATCTAAATCATTTTAATTTCAACTATACTGCTTATTATGTGGGACAGATGGCAGAGTGGTGTAGATACTCGACTGTCGACCTGAGAGTCCTGGGTTTGATCCTAGCTGAGAACCATGGGAAATTTTCCAGGTGAAATTTGTTTCAAAGTCGTTACACAAGTCCACCCAGCTTTAAATGGGTACCTGACTTAAGTTGGGGAGATAAAGGCGGCTGGGCATTATGCTAACCACACAATCTCTTCATATGCCGAGGTTATAGAAACAGATGTATTCTACACTTCATCTGCCCCAATGGCCCATTAGGGCTAAGGGAACTTTACTTTTTTTATACTGCTTATTAAAAGAAATTCATTGTGGAGATTTTGCAAGATACAGCTACTAATAATAAATAATAAAACAACATACCTATCATAGTCTTGGATGATCTCTCCTACTGCAGTTATAGCAGCAGCATACTGATTAGGATAATAAGGGTTAATATAATGCAATGATTCAGGACTCTGAGGATTGCCATTTGAAGCTGTAAAGTCTACTGCTACAGTGAAATTCATTTGCATGCTGTTAAATGAATTTATAAACTTAAGTCACAACCAAATTCCTTATAAATAAATTATACAGTTTTTCAATGGTTTCAATAAAAAATCATAGCAGACAATAGTTTCTGTGCATGCAGATTACAACACAATGAGTGAAAAGTTTTTTTAATTAACTTCATAAAAAGATATAACAGGAGCAGTTTAACAATTTAATATTAACTTAAAGTTTAGCCAGAAAGCAAAACTGAATTGTTTTGTCCACATTGAACTTATGCATTTTTTTTTCATGACAGTAAGAATGAGAAAATCAAAATAGATGACAAACTGCTAAAGACAAAGCAGATTGGAAATGGATATACACTATACAGCTTAAAGTTGCTGAAAAAAGAACATAATCTACGCACATACATTGGAGCAATCAGTAATTCTGAAAAAAAAATCAGCCCTAAATTGATGATGCTAACAGTTTCAAATCGGTTTCTTCAAGTAACATTTTTTCAACTCAAAGTTTTTTACGAGAAGTACTGACTCTGTATTAAATATTAATCCACAGAAGTCTCATTCATGTTTTTTATATTGTAAAAAAACACTTCAAGAATCGCACCAAGGTAAATTTATCATGGGAAAAGTAATTAAATAATAAAATAAACTGTTTCATTGGGAGCCACACAACACCAATACATTTGATCACCATTGTAATAAACATTATTCTTGAGTAAATTTAAAGGAAAAAAAATGCAGAAAAAAAAGGAAAGCTATTATTTATATTATTTAAAACAAAATTGTGCATGCTCATAGAAATATTTTGCAAAGAGTTAACACTTACCCTCCCCTTATATAATCAATGAAACTACTCTGTTGATCAATAGTACAACTCATGTGAATCTGTAAAAGGTTATTATTACCAAATTAGAAAATATTTATTAAGTATTCAAAGAACTTTATATTCAACTGAATATTGCAATGTGTTAAGTAAATATTTTATGCAGAAAATAAATGTATAAACTAAATAAATATATGAACTAAATAAATATATGAACTAAATAAATATATGAACTAAATAAATATAGGAACTAAATAAATATAGAAACTATATAAATATAGGAGCTTAAATAAATATATGAGCTAAATAAATATATAAACTAATGAGGAAAAAAAGATTAAGTTTACTTTTCCCGAGTCTTTTTTTTTTCTTGACTTTGGATTCTTCAGCTAAAATGAAAGAAATACGTGTATAAGTTATATACGGAATTAATAAAGTCTTTTTTTAAATTACAGACCAATACACGTTATACATTGTCAGTCTTTTGAAATCGTCACATAAATTGGAATGCCTAACAAAAATGTCTACAAATGCCAAATATTTAAAAAGCAATTAGTAACAAAATTCTATACCTCAAATGTTTTAGATTGAGCAGAAATCAGTTCTTTCACATTTGTTGAAAATTCACCAATATATTCATGGCTATGAAAAAGAAATTATAAATATGATAAAAATGTCATGTTATTTTTTTAACAATGAACTTCTAAATTTTGTAATAAAATGATTTTTAACTTAACTAACAAAAAAAGAAAAAAAAAAGTTTCTACACTGGCCCATATTAAAGTGTTTTTTTTCTTACTTAATAATTCTTACTTTTAATAATTAAAATCATTTGAATCATATAAATTGAATAACATATTCATTTATTTACATTATATCTTTTAAATTATATATGAATGAATTATTATTTTTAATCAAAAACAAAATAATAACAAATTTCTAATAAAAATAACTTACTTGCCACTAGCATTCCAATCATGACACTCAACTTTGACTGTTCTAGATAAATAATTACACATAACTTTTTAAAATAATTACAAATATTTTAAAAATGGATAAAGGTAAAAAAAAACAACTACTAAACCCTTAAAAAGGTAAAAAAAACTTAACTGAACAATTTAAAAATACTATTTTACAGTTTAAAAAAAAAGGATAAAACTAAAAAAACAAGTGTCAGAAATATGAATAAGTTAGTACTAGGGTTTGACATCTCCCAGCATTCTGTTCTTCCTGTGATGGTGGAGAAAATAAATTGTTCTGATTTCATAAAATTATGGGATACACTGAATCCTTTTTTAAGAGATAATTAAAATCAATCCAGAGTAAAGAAGAATATTAACAGCTTACTTTACATTATTTTATTAAGTTATACAGTCTATGTCAATGGAGTAAATATTTAACGATATATTTGTCAGTTTATTTTGTTACAGATAAGAAAAGGGACAGGTGGCAGAGTAATTAGTACTACATGTAAAAGTATCTGTAAGCTATCTCACAACACCTTTTATGTTCCTACAGTGTCTGAAAACTAAGCTTTTAACTTTAAAAAATCAAATATGATAATAGAGGAATCTATCACCCTGAAAAGATTTCTTAAGTGACATATTTTTGAATACTTCTAAAATGGTAAGCCTTTAAAGCAATATATATATATTGAAGATATTTCATACATTTTTTTATTTGTTTCCAATTTAGTATCAGATAATAGATTAAAAGAAAAATAACAAGAAATTGTGCTTAAAATACATTGTTATATTAACATGCAAAACCAAATTTCACACAAATATATAACATATGTTTATTTTTAGCATTTTCTGTATTAAAAAATAATAAAACTAAAATACTAATAAAAGGCAAAGCCTTCAAGCACTCATATATGAGATAGAAGGCTGAAGTTTGCTTACAAAAGATAAGTAGGATTCATTTTGAAATTCTACCTCACTGTCATTATGGTCATCTAATAATTGCATGTTTATCTTTGCTATTTACATATGCTTTTGTTGAATGAGTGCTTTGGTGTTAAATGAAAAGCGCAGATGTTTATTATGGTAAAATTATTTAATTTCTACAGACTTTCTTTACTGTGTTCAATCACTAAATTTTTTATCAAACAACTACGACTAGATTTGGTATGAATGTAATTTAGTTACCTAACGTCCTTTAAGGTTCTCCCATTTACATGTCTATTGAAGTGATAACCTTCGATAAAAAACTATCATTTCCATGCCCTGAGAGGATGGCTGCCTTTCTCATTGTACAGTCATGTCAGTCCATCTCTTGAGGAACATTGAGTTTTCTGAACTGAATGGCTGGGATATGTTCAAGATGTGGATTGATGACGGTACAGGAGATAACAAATACTACACAAAATGCTTTAAGAGTGAAATGCTTAAGCTCTTCACATGTGATTTGATGGCTGCTGCAGAAGTGTTTGCTTGACACTTCGAAGTATACAGAAATGGCAAAATATTTTACTCTTTTGGACCACCAATGCCTTTTAAACATGTACTGCAAACCAAAAAAACCATGATAAAACATTAAAAAAAGAAGCGAGTCAGACATAGGGGTAAAATTACTGATGCAGTTAGGTGGAAACTACTTCGTGACGCTACTGCTAAATAGACGTGGAAAAATCCATATGTCAACAGATATGCTGTCAACCAATACTTGCAGGCAAATCCACAAGTTCATAAAGACACTATTGCCAAATACTCACACGCAAATATAAAAAGTTCACAGAGATGCATAGAGTTGCTCGTGCCAAATAATGAAAAGGAAACACAAATACAGTATGCTAATGTTTCTGAGTAAAGATGCCTGTAGTGCACTTATTGCAAAAGAATCAGCATAAATGTAACAGATCCAACAGTTAAGCCAAGACTTCACTCCGCAATTGATACTAATAAAGATGAAGACACAGACTTCAAAGTTGTCTTTCACACCAACAAAAAACTAATATATGCACACGGAGACAGGTTTTATACAACAGAATTATGTGAAGTTGGTGTTCTCGTTGTTGGTCAAACTTTGAGAATGTATTTTCATGAAAGGAAGAGATAAAACACTGCAATGCAATAAGGAATCACACACATCCTATGATTCACTTCAATATCCTTTCATGTTCTGCTTTGGTGAAGATGACTATTCTGTGTCTATATCTTAAGTTCACCCTGGCAGTAAATTACCTATGAGGAAAATCTTCTTTGAAGCAACATGATCAGAGAACCCCATAATAATACTATTCTATCCTTCACATTTTTAATAAAAAAAATTTTTAGTTGACATGTATGCACAAATTGGAATCCAAGAGATTAAGTTACATATGACAAAAGAAACCAAGAGCTGAAAATTACATCCACTTGAAAGATGCTATCCACTGGAGCACCTAAGTATCTGCACAGGCGTGCACAAAATGCTTGGAACAGCGTACATCATTACGGTTGCCCTGACCTATTCATCACATTTACCTGCAATCCTAAATGGACTGACATCTCTGAAGTTCTCATTGCAGTAAAAAATCTCACCATGACCTTATCAGTCAAGTATTTCATCTGAAAATATGCAAAATGATGGACTTGCTCAGTATGTACCAGCAGAAAAACTTTTTGCATGTACACCAGAGAATGGCAAAAGCACTTTCTTCTCCATGCACACATTCTGTTCTGGCTAAAAGATAGGGTTAAGTCAGCTGCATCGATCAAAATATCCATGCAAAAATCACTGATCCACAGACTGACCTACCGTAAATAATAAAATCCAACATGATTGACATCATAATACGTGTATCAACTCTCCCTGCATGAATGAGAGTATGCAATAAGAAGTACCAGCGTCCATTTATTTCAGAAAATAACTAATAATTATCTATACTTATAAAATTTTGTTGTATTCTAACTCACTTAACAAAGGCTTCATTTTCTTCTTTATAAAATTTTAAGGCAGTACTAACCCACTGCAAATGGTGGGTATTTTGCATGTCATATATAAAACCAATTTGTTTAAATGTTGAGACAAAGTAAATAACCTTTCATAATCTCCATTGCAAAATGTTCTCAATGGAATACTAAATGATTTCCAGGTCGGATTGAGAGTATTTTTTATTTCTTCTGTCCTATGAACCACTGTGTAACTGCAAAAAAGAAAATGAAACCAGAAATGAATTACAGGCTGATTAGAAAGCAAAACAAATATTCTGTTTGTAATAATTTTCCTGCAGTGACAAATTAAAATGAGATCACTTAAGAAGTAATACTAAAAAATAAAGAGAGAGGAAAGTTAAGATGCTGAATTTGTTACCTCAAAGTGGAAACAAAATTACCTGTTATCTTCATTTGCCTTGTAAAATGTCAAGAAAGGATCTGACTTTCCAAATAATCCCCACCAGTTTTTCTGATCTAAATCATTTCCTCTGGCATATATTGTGATAATTTCCTAAGTGAAAATTAATGTTAAACCAAACAAAAAAAAAATTAAAGTTAGAATGATTGATAATTGTCTATATTTGTCAAGATTATAGAAATGCTCTTAAAACATTATTAAAACTAAAACTATTTTTAATCTAATTTTAAAAAATAACTGATACTTTTTTCTGGTTTTAATTTCCTGTTATCTACTGCATAATTTTGATTATTCAATAACATTTTCAATCAAGTTATTATGATTAAAGTATAATACTAGATGGCTTGCCCAGCAATGCCCATGAAGGCAAGGTTTGCGCATATGTAACCAAAAGTTTTTTAAAAACTCATGTTTGTTACAATTTTTAGCAGTACTTAAAGAGTCAGAGCATCTGAAATCATACAACTGAAATCAATCTATGATGACAAATGTAATATACAGGTTAGTGATATTTGTAGTATAAATCGGAAATCTTAAATTGGTGATTTATCTGTCAGTCTATCCTAACTATGTTTTTATTTTGATCAGACATGAGCAAACTATAGCCAGCTGGCCAAGTATGGTGTGTTTCGTTGATTGAACCAGCCCTTGCTCAATAGCGTTGATGAAGTTGACATTTAAATTATATTTAATTCATTTAAACATTAAACACTTCATCCAGCCCTTCTATGAAATTAAGAAACCATTGCAACAAGCAGGCAATTAGAAAAGTCTCCATTGTTATTCCTTTCAAATATCAGTAATAATGTGTTTTTTTTGGTGTAACAAATTAATTTATGTTTAGAACACCTAAAAAAAAGTTTATTCCCTTGTTTTACAAGCATGTGTTTTTGATTGTATTATTTAATATATAGTTGATTTAAGATCTTTAGTACCTAAATAAGTAATCTAATGTAAACTAATTTAATGTTAGAAAATGATCTAATTTAAATTTTTGTGCTCTATGTCTAGACTGTCTGATTTGCTTTTCAAATTAGCATGTTATAAGGTTAATATTAGAGGAATTCTGTTTCTAAAGTGAATGTTCCACATTATTGGCTGTTAATCTTTATCAATACTATTTTTATGATGCTTTTGAATGCACGCAGTAAAATGGACCACTGTGATAACCAAGCTTTGTCATCAAGAAAGTCACACAATGAGGGTGAGGCTAATCTTCTTCTTCTTTGTTCTTGATTATGTGATCATGGAGGATTTCAAACGACCAGGCCTATAGCTATGATGAACTACACGGTGGCATCCAGGTCCGTCTCGCTCCCATAAAGTTTTTGATTGAAGGGGGACATCTGTGGCCAGAACCTGTTGCGAGCTGTGTCATGTAAAGGGCAGGATTGAAGAACATGTTCTGCGTTCTCGGGAGATATCCCACATGGGCAGTCCTCACTGTTTCCAATGCCTAGCCTTCTGAACATGTGTTGTCTTAATCTGTTGTGCCTAGTTCTGAGTCTGAAGATAATATTGTGAGCTTGTCTGGGAAGATTATAGTAGGGGTTGTTTTTGTCATGTTCTGGGTGGTTATTCATCCATTTTTGTTGGATTTGTTCATTTATACAGCTTTTCATTTCTTCTGCATTTAGAGAGACATCTACTTGCATTTCTTTGCTGCCAGATTTTGCCAATTGGTCAGCAATCTCATTTCCATTTATTTTGGTGTGTCCTGGTATCCATTGCAGGACTGTTTCCTTTGTGTTTTGGGTTAGTTTATGTAGAGCTGTTCTAAGCTGGGTTAGTTGAGTGTTTTGAGGATCCTGTAGAGACTGTATGATTTTTTTGGCATCTGTGAGTATGACTATGTTGCTGTTTGGAGTGGAGATTGTGAGTATGTTGACAGCTTCTTCAATTGCTTCTTTTTCTGCTTTGAAAGAGTCTGAAGTTTGGTGAGGCTAATATATAAGAAGTTTTAAGCCAAACCCATGGTGTGTTGTAAGGCTTATAAGGTTAAAGTAATTCATATAAGTAAACTAACCCTAACCCTTAAAATAAATACATGTAATAAGGAAAATGATTCAGCTTAAATTACTAGCACCCTTACCTTATTTGAGCTAAGTTCTTCTACTCTCACTGAAAAAGTAATAAAGGATGGTCAGATAAACAAGTTACAAGCCCATACTTAAAAACGATCTTACTTTAATTAATTGAAACAAATTTTTTCACAAAACAGATTCTACTTTGTATTTAAAGTTCTCACTTACAAATAATTTCTCCACAGCTACTTCCTGGTGGAAAATTTCTGGCAAAAAAAAAAGATACTGTCAGTACCATACTTTTTGTTTATTTTGAGATCCTATTACATTAAACTTTTTACTTTGAAAATATAATATTATAGCTACAAATTTTAAGAACTAATATTTGTGATTGTATTACTTAACACATATTTTCATTACTGCTACTCTATTTTCTAAAGCTATAAAAGCTATTCTGAGCAAAACTCTTGTTAATGGGTAAAGCAATAAACATATTCTGGAATTAGGTATACAATTAATTATTGATTTTGAAAGTAAGAGAGAAACATTAAATATAACAATACATATGTTGGAAGTAAGAGGAAAACAATATACAAACCATATAAAAATACATACTTATTCTTTAAATGTCTAATTATACAGCCGCCAGTTGATCCGACCATTTCACCAAGAGTTACTTCCACTTCTCCAATGAAGTCCTAAGAAAGAAAAAATAATCTTTCCATAAAATTCACATCTCCATAAAAATGTTGATTAAAATGAGATTTTGAGTTTTTAAGAACTTGAGTCTTTCTGATTTTTCTATTACATATTTATACATTGAATTATTTTATGGACAGCATTTTGAAACTTACTAAAAAGAGTAACTACCTGAAAATATAATTCTCATTACAATCATTTACAAAAAATATAAATAAACTTATTTATTAGTTGTTTTATTTAATTATATAACTTTTATTCTATGTAAGCATAAATATAGATGCTTTAATATGTGCAGAGAATTCATTTACTATCAAACATATTTAAAATCAAACAATTTTATATCTAACTATGAATCAACCTATGCTGGTTTTATCCCAGATGATATTTTATTCACTTACAATATTTCAGGCATTTTTGCTAATCCAGAACATTTATATAATGCAAAAAAGATTTGTAGAAAATACAATTTATGTGTTTATGTGTTCAATTATCAGAGGAAAATCACATTACACAAAAAAACAAATGAAAAACGTTTACTATGGAAACAATTCTAATCTAAATTTACCTGCTGGGACAAGTTGTGGCTAGTTGAGTCAACATCATAGCTAAAAATTAATAGAAAACAATGTGTTCAAGTCAATACTAGCTGTCACAGATGGGTTCACTCTAGACATTATAAAATAAAGGTAGACGTGGTCGACGGTCAAAAATTGTGTTTATTGATGAACATAATAGAATGAAAGGAATACAAATGAATATATATATATATATATATAATCCAGTGAAGTAATATAAATTAGGCCAACACACTAAACTTTAAGTTCAAATATCCAGACTCTGAATTCACAACATATTATCCCCATATGAAAATATCACACTCCACCTTAGAAGTAAAAGTAGGTCCTCTCACCTTTCTCCACCTGGACATTCACTCACTTCAATCTCACTATTTATTTCACAAACACACTGAGTTCATGCACAGCTCAGTCACACACACAACACACAAAACACATCCATGACACTTGCCCAGTAAATGAATGTATTGTATGCTTAAAATGATTTTTAAATTTATAAATATAATGATACCTAATTAATATATTGATTCAATTTCTATAAGTGTATTTAATAAATTACACATTTTAATTATTTCCAATACATCATTGGTCCATAATAAAAGATGCAATCAACAGGAAATAAGAAAAAGTATAAATACATTCTATTTCAAAGAAAAGTCAGTCAAAAAAGTGACAATGTTATAATTAAATTTCATTTACCAACATTTTCTACAAATGACAACTCAGTTGAAACATTAATAGGCATTCAAGTAACTTACAAATTTTAACAGAATATGACTAAGTCAAAACAAATTAGAAAGCAAGAGTCCATTGCTAAAGAAAGATTACCTTTGAAAACAGAAATGTATAAAATATCAAAATGTATTAAATATAAATAAAAGGATGTATAAAAAGAAAAGGAATTTATTGAATAAAGTATGTATTCAATACAAATTAATTACAAATAAATATTTATTATAGACTTACACTTCAAACTTTAATCTCTGGCACTCTTCAAAAAAGTAATCAACAATAAAATGTTTAGAAAATTGAGGGTTTAAATTATCTTTTATGATTTCAGTTCTTCCGATCTGAAAAAAATATTCAAAAAATAATTAAAAATAAAAAACCAAAAGACATTACAGTAAGGTATTTTACCAAAACTGACTTTTTTAAAATGGTTGTTGAAAGTCAATTATTATTACAAAATAATTTAACTTAGAACTAATTTAAGTTTTCAAACTTTAATTGGACAAAGAAAGGTTTAAATATGCCTTCAACTGTTGATAGATTCATATGTCATCTAAGGCTCCTGCTGCTTAATTTATTGCCCAAAAATGTAAGAGGTTCTATAATTTTGTATTACACTTCTTTATATCTCACTATCATATGTTATCAAAAGATTATACTTGCCCGTATAATAGAAGCATTTCATTACCTCAATATATCTTTGGGACATAATGTCTTGCATGTATAAAACACACATGGGGTCTGACTTGGAAAAAACATCTAGATCTCTCAGTTTTCTGGGGGGGGGGGGGGGGGAATAATTATAATAGAATTAAAATAAAGGTAAGATAATATAAATAAAAGCAGGTTTTGGTAAAGAAAGAATAGCATAAATATTAATGCTGCTGTGATGGGATGGATGCAGTATTTGTAGAAATGCTTTACACAGCTTTTCTGTTATCAACATTTTAAGGCTGAATAGTTGAGTCCACTGAAACTGTAACATTGTTACTGATGCACTTCATACTGTTATTATTTCATTTCCATTAATTTATTCAAGTTTTAGAAACTGAAAGATATTTTAATATAAACTGCAGGACTGTTATTCTGCATAAGGAAGTCTTCATAAATGTCCACTCTGCTCTTTATGATGCCACAGAAACTTTGAAAATTAAGATTTTCAAAGTACAATAGCTTTGTAATTGAGAGTCTCAAAAACATCAACCTTTTTACACAGACACATTAGTGACATTAAGATAGCTTTGACAGGTTTAAAGTGTTGAATTTTTTTCACAGTTTGGCATTTTCAAACAATGAACAAACAGGTGCCTGAAAATGAAGAAATGGGGGAATAATTGTATGATTGGATGGCTACATAAAACATAGATATCTATATATATTATGGCCCCTAAAATCTTTTTCAATTAAATATCTATGCCCCTAATAAACAGCATCATCCATATAAACAACACTCTCTATAAAGCATAATCTAAATACAAATGTACCCTATTTACGACTTCACAGTCCAAATAATTTAAAACACCTTTTATTTTTCTATTTCTAAAAAGATTGGTTTCTTTGTTGTGTTTAAAATGGCTAATAAATGTCAACACTACTCCCACCCAGAACATATCAAAGCAGGCTGTGTCAGAGGCGTGCTCTGAAAATGCCACCCCCAAATTTTTTTTTAATCTGAATGCTTTAAAAGTCAAACATCTTGAAAACTGAGCTGCAAAAATTCAAAAACTTTAGAATATAAAATTGTTTTGAAATTCTAACGTCCAGCTCATGAATTCATTTTCTTTTTTCATTTTTAGTCCTTTCCCATTGTGATCATGCTATCTATATGCTGTTTATAAAAAAATTGCTGTTTCTGGCGACCATAAAAAGTCTGCTGAATTCCAGATATCAAAGTAACTAGGACTACTAGGAGCTTAGGAAGGTTTTTTTTTCTTGCTGGGTGCATTATGTACAATTGTATTTAATAATAAAAAAAAAACAGGTACCCCTCATAAACTAATATTCTCTTTTTTTTTTTTTCAGAAAAAAAAACTTTTTTTTCCCACCTGTAACACCTCCCCCACATTCACAATGTCATCAAGTCCAAAGTCCTAAAAGTATGCTCTACTTCTACATTATTCAGCCATCATTTTATTCTATTTCAAATAGCAGTGTTACTTTTTATTAATATACAAGCCTGTTTTTCATGTATACATTTAATAACAATGTTTTCTAGTTGTAATAGTAATTGTTTTTTTTATAACTAAAAATCTAAAAAAAAATTCACTTTTACTATTTTTACAGTGATATTTGAATTAATATGGTAATGTTAGTAATAGAGCCATCTAAATAAATTCTGGCTCTGTTCCTAACACCAAAATGCGATTTTATCAAACCTATTTCAGGACAAAGTTTTTAATAACACTTTTGTCACTGTCACTTGTCTAATATTATAAATAAGTTAAAAACAATACTATTGTTTTTAACTTATTTATAATATTGTCAATAGTGTCACTAGTACTAGTAACAGAGTATCAGTTGGCATGAGTTGGTAAAAGTACAGTTTACACAGCATATTAAGACTTAAGAGACAAAGTTTCACAAAGTAAATTATAAGTCTCAAATGTGAAATTGTTTTTATTGAATATATGTGAAATAGTCAATTTAGACTCCTTTTCAAGTCTTTTTTCTTTTGAGATGTTTGATAATTACCTGCATGAAACACTGATTTCAACTTTGGAAGACGGTACAGCAGCTGTACCAGCTCTAAAATTCGAAGACGGTAAAGCCATTTAATTAGTCAACCAATTACGACACAATCATTAATAATCACAGACTTGTGTAAGATTTGTTGTTATACAAATCATACAATATTATTCATTAAGCAGGAATAGTCAAGAACCTTTTGCATAGGAATAGACAACTATAAATACATAAAACTTTCTATTTACATTTACAAAGGTAAAAAAACCTAGACATTAAAAAAAAAACTTTTTTCTTCTAAGAAAAACTCGTGCTTTATATAGCTCAGTGAGTCAGACAGCCAGTGATGCCAACTTCAAATGAGTATTTTGTCCAAAATGACATTTTAGTTGAAGCACTTGAAGTAGACTTTCAACTTATATATCTAGCTCACAAGTATCTGGCCTTGTCACCATTATCTGGGGGGGGGGGGATAAAAATTTTAAAAATCACTACTTTTTCATAATCAGTAATGCATCAAAACTATGAATATATTTTGAAATTATTTAAATTAATGTTGATTTTTAAATATATTTATCTAACTGTACAATAATGTTCATCATTTTACATTTTTAACAATTAACTGAAACAAGATTTTATAAAATATTTTTTGGGGAATTCACTTGCTTTTTTTTATAATTTTGTAACACATAATGTAAATAAAAGTTAGAAATATGTTGACTGTACTAAATTACAGCAAATGCAAAAAAAGAGCTTATTTTGGTATTAAAAAAAAGGTATTTTTAATTGCATGGGTGAGGATTAAATATGCATTTAAATAACTAAAGGCATATCTGGATTTTCAGGTATTGTGCATACCTTTGCACTAGTTATGGTTTTACATAACTAGTATACTTAGAATAAAGTATTTAAAATATTAATTATAGATTTTTTTTGTAAGCCAAATTTGTTTTTTAAATTATCAATGGCAATTAATTGTAAAAAAATGCCTGTAATTTTATTTTATAATGGTCATGTGGTGTTCATTTCATGTGTATACTGTGGTGAATGAGCCCAACAAGACACAGCCTCTAAACTGCTTATCTGAAGTATTTTAAATCATTATGAAGAACAAACTAATAAAATAATAAAGAATACAATTATGCACAATTTTATTTGCACAGATTCACAGAAAGCAAAATTAAATAAAATTAGTTAAGTTTATCTTTTCTAATACTCACTTAGCACTTCATATCAAGTTGTTTTTTTTTTTAATATTAACATACATTTAAAATCATTGAGCTCAACTGTAAGAAAAATAATTTTGTGACTTAACCATTTTTTTTCAATGAACTAAGATTAATACATTTTTTCTTTAAAATGTCATACTGAAAATCATTAATGTCTTTTGTTCTTTGTAACAAATAATTGTTATACTTGTGATTCTATAAACTGTAAAAACAGTTGTTCATTAGATAATATTTTCAGCTTACTCCAAAATGTTATTACACACAATAAGTCTTGATTTCAAAGTGTTGGTAAACCTTAACACATTAGTCATAGCAATGGAAAGTCTGAGTTTTTATTCTATGAATTTTTCTATAAATAAAATTAACCTATCAATATTTCAAAATGTACAAATAAATGTTAGGTGTGTATTAATCAAGAAAAATATAAAACATCAGCTGTTTGATTGCAAAAAGAATTAACATACCCTTAAATACAAGTGTATAAACACAAAACTCAAACATCAAAAAATAAATAAAGGAAAAGTAATGAAAAGAAATATAAATGTTATAAGTAGCCCATTCTAATACTATACATTGATTATTAAAACAATAGAACATATTCTGATTCAGATTATGTCACAAAGCAAAATATTTAAAGGAAAAAGAACATAAAGGAGATTCTTTGCTATAAAAGGCCTTTATCCTAATAATAAAGTTAACAAAATCATTCCAAGATAAAAGAAATGCAGTGCATTGTATTTAATAACATAGTTACCTGCAAGCCAGCTGCTATTCTCTAAGAACAATTCTGAAGACAACTATCTAGATTAAAATGACTAGCTGAAAATGCCACTGCAATATTAAAATTTCACTACTGATATATAAACCAGTTATTAAAAAATGGTCTTTTAAATGTATCTTCATAAGACAATGGAGATTTCCATTTAACAATATTGCACACTTTTCATTGAATATTATTTTATTTAAACTACAGTTAGACAACAACAGTAGCTTTTCTGTGTTATGAGTTTGAAGTTAAAATATGGTATGGTTTTATTAAACAAACTTGAATTCAAATATTTGTTAGAATTCACCTGTTGTTCATCTTAACTTAATTAGTGAAAAGAAAAATGAGATAAACCTACAAGAAAATGTGTCAATACATAAACAATCCTTAGTATGAAGTTTACCATTTAGAAACCACAAATTACATTGTAATAGGTCACAATAAAAGTACAAAAGTTCCCCAGGCAAAATCGATTATTTAAATTTTTAAAACTTAAATAGTATAAAAAAGTTCCCTAAGCCCCCAAAAAACCAATGGAGCATATGAATTATATAAATCCTCTGTTTCTGTGACCACACAACGGATAGCCGCCTTTAATTTCCCAACTAAAGTTATATACCTATTGAAAGTTGGGGACTTCAAAGCAACTTTCACCAGGAAAATGGAAAAATTCCCTTTGTTCTCACAGAAGATTGAACACAGGGATCTCAGGTAGACAGTCAAGTGTTTTTCACCGCTTGGCCATCCCTACCACAAATAGTATAAACATAAAATAAAATTTTATTACAGACAATTTTTTCTGAAAAAACACATTAAGTCTGGCTTTGTAAGCTCATTACCATAGAAAGATTAGATAATTTGGTTCTACTGCTATAACTTGGACATATCGGTTGTAAAATTTCTCTTCTTTATAAAGTGTATGTGATACTGAACACTGAACATTTAAGACAAATGAACATAAATGATATACAGCAATCCAAAGAATTAAAAATGTCAAATAGTTGTGTATTAATAGCCAATGCATTTAGAAAATTTTCCATTAGGCTATTATTAAAATAAGTTACACATAAAAAAGAACACTTTTTTGTTTAGCTGACAAATATGTCTTCTACTTCCATTAGGGCTAAATAAACCTGTTCAGTTAAGTAGTACTTCTAATCTATTTTGAATTGTAGGACAGTTACCATTCTATTAATATATAATCTCAAGAAATATATTCCAGACTGTGTCATCTAGATTTTAACAGTTCCCCTATTTGTAATACCTACTATATACTAAAGTCTTGCTTGGCTAGCAAATGTCTAAATTGCCTTTACTTTTCCCATAAGTGCCAGGTAACCACTCATAGCTAGTAATTTTGTCTGAACCCAAGAAAACAATAAATCAGCATTTACCAATATTAAAATATGGCCTTCAGCCCACCCCACCTAATGTCATAGTTTTCTAATAATACTAAAATAAACTCAATTTTTATTACAATGTTTTTACCATATCTATCATTTCGCATTTTCCTTATGTCCTAATTCTTTTTTTTTTTAAATGCCAAAAAAAAAGTAAAATTGTAATAAAATTAATTTAAAAACAGGTGTATTTATTTCTGAAAAATAAAGTCCATCATTCTTTAAATAAAAAGTGCAATTTTTTTTTTTTTAATAAATTGGTTCATATGGAAAAATAACGTGAAAAAAGTCATATTGATCCTGTATCAAGGCATAAGAAATAGTAAAAAAATAATATAGGCATGGACTTAATTGTATTTCACTCCAACACAATAATTCTTGTTCTTCGTGCTTCCATGCTTAAGTGCTTGGTTTGAATTTTCTTTTTGGCTCCGAAACAGACACAGTGTCTTCATTTTTTTGACAATTTAACACAATTTTAATCCACATCAAAGTCACTATCACTGTCCTTATCTTCTGGAAGAGCTCCTCTAATTTCTCCTGTAGTTTTATCTCTAATAATGCAAAGTGAATCCTTTGTAGGTAAAAAGCCATGTCTGCAAAAGAATTTTTTTGTAATGAATGAATAATATATATTTAATTCAATATTTTTCAGTTTTCAAGACATAAATTATTTAAAGGAGTATTGAAAATAAATGCTACTTACTCCTGAAGAAAACTTTCCACATCATTTGCAAAGAAATCATCTCCAAATTCATTTCTAAGGTTTATGAAATTTCCAAGCAATTCTTTATTTTTATAGACTAAAAGTGCTGGAACTCCTTTCTGTGCCTAAAAATTAATTTATGTCTGATTATAAAATGGTTCTTAAATTAGAATATATTAAGTTTATGCTATTAATTTAATGCAGATTTGATAGTAAAATAAAGAAGATATCATTACAAAAGAAACTACTTTCTGTTAAGTTAGTTTCATCCATGCACTACTATTTGGTGCCTTTACAGCTATTGCTCATTGCACATGATACATTCACTGATCAAGGATTACTACATCTGGGAAAAAGTCTTCTACACAGAGTGTCACAGTATAAGGAAGAAGAAAAGACAATGTACCATTATTTCAAAATGAGTTTTAATTCCTGCGGCCTTTCTTATTATACATTTAGTACTTTAAAAAATTTGAGATATATGTTACGTGAGACAGTGTGAGAGATCACAAAATATTTTAGTATTTGATTTTATTTCCAATTATTTTTGTAACTGTTATGTTCTTTCTAAGCTGAGCATTATGAAATTGAAGTTCCTTAAAAAAATACAGGGTAATTAATAATTTCAGTTCAATTATATAGGAAGATTGCTTCTTAAAAAAAAATTCTTATAACAAGAAAGTATTAAATTTCATTTGTAGACACATTTGTATTAAAAACAGAAATAACTATCATTTATTAATTTTTTTTCAATCATTTCATCTTATTTTAACAGTACTTTATCTTTATTAAAATAGTCCAAAAATGTCAGTTAAAAAATCTTTTGACATCTTTAAAGTAAGTTTAATTGAAACTTTTTACTTTAGTGCTAAACTTAGAGAATATACTAATCAACATGAAATAACAAACAGTCCCATTCATCATCATCTTCAGTATAAGATGCTTAATTATCCCATTTAACTAATAGCTTTAGACTTAGTTCATTACTTTCATGACACATTGACATAATCTGTACATAGTTCACCAAGATTTCCCAAGCAACTAAATGTTGGTGATGAACAACATGACATACAGCAAGTTTTTTATTAACTGCTAATTTTTTTCTTTGTATAATCGTTGAAATAAATTTTGGTAAACTCTTCAACATCAAAAATGTGATGTGACAGTTTAAATATTACATACACCATTATTTAATAGCCCTACCACTAATGGGCATTAGAAAACGATTGTAATCATTATTTTCTTTAGAATTATATAGTCTGCAATAGATTGTAGTTTCAAAAACAATAATATTCTGCCACAAATATGAGGTATTTAAAAAAGATAACACATTGACATATAATAAGTATTTTGGAATGAGAGGTAGTATTTGATGAAAGTCATACCAAAACAATTGTTTTTCCATCAAATATTACATTATGAAGCATTTGATCTAGTGATTAATCATAGAATATATATTATACAGAATGTGCATTGCTATTTATATATAATTATATTATTACTCATCTAGGAGAGAATAATGACGTTGAAATGTCAACAAGAATATATTTTAACAGCAGTATATTAAATGTAATCATACTAAGATAGAAATTCTAATATTCTAACTGCCAGTTAATTCTCTTCAATGCCTAATTAAAATATCATACATATAAACAAAATTAAATTACAATGACAACTAAGACTAAAGAACTTACAAACTTAAAAGACATCTTTGCTTCAGATGCAGAAATTTTGCAGAACTTGACCATGGGGTATTCACTGGCCAAACACATTAAACATCCATTCATAGCTTCGCAAGCTGGAACACGCTGAAGTAGAGATATTTAAATAACACTAGCCATTTATTTAAGATTCTAAAAAAAAATTAAATAAATAATTTATAGCACTTGCTTTTTAATCTCTCAAATTCAATAATACATACCTCCTGATAAATGTGTACAATTATGGTGACATTCCCTTTTTCATTGTCCACTTCTTCAATAAAATTGTCTGATGTAAGTGGGATCAGTTTACCAAATTTGGGTCTAAGGATAAATATTTGTAAAGTGATTTTAGTTCAAAAAGTTTCACACTTTTTTTAAATATTTCTTTTTAAAGAAAATTACAATGTAGAGCACTAAAATTTATTACAGGTTGGCTAAAGCTTTCCGCATTTCCTCTAATTTTTTCAGCCTGTATTCCTTGAAAAATTCATCTTCAAGCTCTTCTAGCTCAGCCAAGAATTGCTCATCCTCTTCCTTCTCTTTGTCATCATTTAACTAAAAAAAGGTATAAAAAGTAAGTGGTCTGTACAGAAATTTTAAAAACATTAACAATTAAATTTAATATGATGGAGGGGTAGGGGGAGAAGTAATATAATAAGTTTCTATATTGCTTTAAATAACTAGTAAAATATCTGAAAAAACAAAGCATACATGTGAACGGCAAGTCAAGGTTAATTTCTTAGCAAGTTGCAGCCTGTCTCTTTCCTGCTCTTCTCTTTTTTCTGTTTCAAGCCGTTTAAACTCACGCCAGTCTTTAATGACACCTTTCGGCCCTGTCTATAAAAATAAAACGCAGGCAATTTAACCTTAATTGTGACATTTTTCCTCATTTCTTAATGTTACTGATATTAGTTGAAACAATATTTTCACTGTCGTTAAAATATAATAGCTTTATAATGGTTTGTTTTTTTTAGTTTAGAGAATGCAGCTTTCAGGAAATTCAATAACTGTTTATGTATTGAGATCGTTAGCCAGATCCATGCAGAACATAATAGAGGTCTGAGTCATGGTGATGTTAGTTAACTAAGGGCAATGCAGCATCAGCTTAGGGGAGTTTTAAAAAGACCATAAAAATGTCCCAGCAGAAGCTCAAGAGAAAACATTTCATCATTTACAGGGTCTTCTAGCTATTAAAATTGATTACCTAAATGATGTTAAAATATCAGGTTATCTTTTTGAAGTAATGTGAACAAACAGTGTGGGAATGTTTAGCATTCAACTAGTTAAAAAGAGTTAACCGCCTTCAGAGAAATAATATATGTTATTTTTATCTGCTTGAGAAGAAACTATTAATAATTGTTTTAAAATATATTTTAAAAATATTACAGGGAACTAAAGAGAATTTCATGATTCTAAATTAAGCAAAATTGTATTAATAGATTGTTTATCATAAAAAACAAAGAGGAATAAAGAATTTGTTTTAATCTAAAATGAAACTATGTATTTCAACTCACATTTACGGCAGGTCCTACAGAATCAGGGTATTGTGTATCTAAAGAATCAGAACAAGATGCAGTAGATCTGATAGAAGCATGGGTAGCCTGCCTTTCTTCCTCTTCATTTGCATCGTTTTCTTCATCACTGTTATTTTCATCTTCTTCACTACTGCTACAATAATAATGTACCTTTTCTCCTAAGAGCTTATCATCTAGTCCAAGAGACATAGTGAATACTGCTGAAATTTTTACTGAAAATTTTAAAATGTACCAGTCAGTCCTCTGAGAATTATTAAGAAAATTATATATCAAAATCATTATAATAAAATGACTTCATTCTTTAGCAGGGTTTAATTTCAAGGGAAAATTTACTCCAATTTTTTTTTATAGACTGTGGCGTGGTGCTGCCAGATTGTGGGACTAAACACAAATTTACTATTTACTGAAAGCCATGTTGTTTTTTTTAATGTATTTCCAGCCAGATAATATGTCTTTACTTTTATTATTAACTGTTCCTTGCATAGCTTTTCAATAATTGCTTTAAAAAAAATCATTCAACCTTTAAAAAAAAATAAAAGATTCTATTCTTAGTTTGTAATTCATATCTTAAGAACTACTCCAAAGCATTTTTGTAGAAAAAAAAAAAAGACATGGAATTATAATTGTAAAATAACAATGATAAAATAATAATTATTTAAATAGGGCTCAAATTTCTATGACTTTAAAAGGTATAAATATGCAAACATTTATGCCCTGAACAGACCAAAATATGCCCTAAAAAGTAAAAACAAAATATAATCAGAAAATTACACACTGTACATAGACTTCACTCTTTACTTTACTATAAAACTTATATGTGTTTGTTTGTTTTAATAATAGTAAGCCAATACAAATGTCTACAACATCATATAAGTCTTTGATTCCATCTGAATTGTATTTAATCTCTGTCCAATATGTAGCATGGTTAAAAGAATGTATAAGAAAGTGATAAAAACAGAAAAACCACTTTCTGGAATAAATGCCCTATGCACTGGTCTTGATAAACAGAAACACATTCAATACATGTTGACAAGGTGGGGTAGTGAGAACCTTGGGATTATTTCAGGTCCTGGTGAATCCCCAAGTCCACCCAGCTTTAAATGGGTACCTGACTATAAGTTGGGGGAATAAAGGCGTCTGGGTGTTGTGCTAACCGCACAATCCCTTAAAATGTTGAGGTTACTGGAACAGATGAATTCTACGCTTCATCTGCCCAGATGGGCCCTTTGGGACTTAAGGGAACTTTACTTTTTTTAAAAAGCACTTCTTAAAGACGGTCCACCTATAAGATAAATGGCACTTTCATATGTACATGCAAATGTTTAGTCTTAGACGTTTTAATGTGAATTTACATTCAGTTGTATACAAATGTAAACACTGCCATTTATTATGCAGCCACTAACTTAAAATACAATGAAATATAGGTAAAGAAAATGCTTTTTTAAGTAACTTAAATATATTAGCAGCTAATTTTTCTGTCTATCTCATTGGATTCACACTAACTGTGACTAAGACTTAGTGTACACAAGTCTAACCTTTCCATTTGACTGTGAAAGAACTATTTATCAGAACTAAAGTGTCTAAAAAGGGAGTGGACCGTCATAAACAATTACTAATAAATAATACTGATGATCACTGACTGAGACTGATGAAGACAATGAATTAATAATATAAAAAAACTATCGTTTATATCATTAACACAGTTGATGAAATGAGACAATCAACTTATTAAGTCAAATTAAGTTGTTAACATTGACTCGAGTTTTGAGTTAACATTTTGTATTAAAAATATATGAATTTAATTGAAATCTAATATTTATTAGTTACCGTCTTTAATAGAAGTGGCTTCATGTGATAGGAAAATGAAACAAACTTCAGAAATTAATCTCCAGGCCTATAGATAATTAATTCTGGACCTGTACCAGTCTGGAAAAAAAATGTTGTTTACATTCATTCAAGCAAGCTTTTTGTCTATTCTTACTATAAAGTATAGTATAGGATAAAACAATCTTTTTTTTTTCATTCATTCAAGTCAATTAGTGATGATAATGATATAAGTCACTATATTTTTAAAATTCAGACTTTTTTGCAAAAAAAAGTCAGATCACCTTGAATAAAAGGCACAAAAAAGAAAAGAAATCGAAAACGTTAAATTTAATAGGTTATTAATCCTGAATGTTCGTTTTGTTTCCCGAATTATGTATAGCCTCTACTTTTTAGCACTCTTCTGTAAAGAAAATATGAGATGTGCATAGATCTCAGAAATACAATTATTGAACCAACTCTAAAATAGTTGTTCATTTTTTGTTAATACTAACTAACAGTACAAATGTCTTTGGCCGTAGTTGGTCAAACGGGTATCCCGAAGAAATCGTGGCAGCCAGCAAATATTACGATAGAAACATCGTATGTATATGGTTTTAAAATAAATAAAAATAGTCAAATAATTGTAACTTTTTTTCTTGACATCTTGCAACGCAGTGGCTACGGTTTGGTCCAAACATAATAGGAAAATAAACAGAATCCGTATTTTTTTTTTCGGGTACCAGCCATTATATTAGGAATAGGATTAGGGTTAGGGTGTGGAGCAATATCTATGGCTGGTACCCAGAAAAAAAAAATCCGGATTCTGTTGGACCGAACGGAAGCCACTGCGATCTTCGCAAACATTTTATTTTTTTAGAACTAGCTGTTAACCACCCCTTCCCCCTAAACAAAACTTTTCAAGGTCTATTTTAATATTTAAAAAACAATAACATAGCTCAACTTTAAATTGACTTCATTAAGACCATTAAATGGTAATGGCCGATGTTATTTCCACGAAAAATTTCAGGGACGCTATTCATAAAAGAATATGACTATAGACTATATATCCACAAAATATTTTGAGGATTTACATATTATGTGCTTTACATGCCACCTAAGTTTGGATTTATTTTATATACAACTTTTCAAAAAGTAAACTGATTAAAAATTGTTTATTGTTATTTAGTTGTATAATATGATTATCATGTACAGTAAAACCCTGCTTATCGCTGTTTCGGTTTAATGCTCTTTTATTTGAATTGTGTGATTCCCTGAAAATTGCATGTGCAGCATTAGGCTTCCCAATATCTGAAGCAGTTGATCTTGTTTCTTCTTTCCTGTGGTGTCTTCTTCTTCTTTGTTCTCGATATATGATTATGGAGGATTTCAAACGACCAGGCCTATAGCTATGATGAACTGCACGGTGGCATCCAGGTCCGTCTCGCTCCCATAAAGTTTTTGATTGAAGGAGGTCATCTGTGGCCAGAACCTGTTGCGAGCTGTGTCATGTAAAGGCATGTTTGGAGAACATGTTCTGCATTCTCTGGAGACATCCCACATGGGCAGTCCTCACTGTTTCCAATGCCTAGCCTTTGGATCATGTGTTGTCTTAGTCTGTTGTGCCCAGTTCTGAGTCTGAAGATAATATTTTGAGCTTGCCTGGGAAGATTATTATAGGGGTCGTTTTTGTCATGATCTGGGTGATTATTCATCCATTTTTGTTGGATTTGTTCATTTATCCTGTGGTGTTATACAAACATGTTTTTATTATTTCTAACATTTGTTGACGTTATTGTAAGTACTTTATAAATTTATATAATATAACAGTTGATATAGTGACAAATATCATGATTTTTAGTTTTTGTCTTGGGTTATAATAAAAAACACGAAAATAAAGCAACAAGGAAAAGTATTTCACTAGAAACTAAAATGCAAGCGATTAGAAGATTAGGTACTGGTGAACAATCTCAAATTGGTGCTGCATTGAATTTGGCAACTTCAACAATAAGGACTATACTGAAGATTTAAAAAAAAAATGCTGTCATCTGCAACTACGACAAGCTCTGCACCAAGAATTACCCTTTCTAGAAATAGTACAATAGAGTGGAAAAATGACTTTCTATATGGATTAATGACAAAATTGAATGCAATATGCCATTAAGCCAATCTATTATAAATGGAAAAAGCAAGAAGAATTTTTCAATTAGATTCAGGTTGAGGCAAGTGACAAGTGAAATGTTTCTATATTTCTCTTAGAATTAATATTTTGTTTTATCGTTACAAAAAACATAATTAATAAATTTTAATGGTAAAATACCTGACTGATTTTCTACCCACCTTCCCAATATCCCATTATTTACATGATAAGATAACCTCGTTTAAAGCCATTTTCTTATTACGCTCTACTTTGATGAAACGTATACCCCACGTTAAGCGGGGTCTTACTGTACTTATTTAAATATCAACCCTTTTTTTTTAGAAGTTAAGATGACAACTTTTTTTACCCCCTTAATCCAATATTTTGAATAAACAAAATAATTGGCCGATTTATGAAATTAAAACAAAAGTTATTAATTAATCTTGTAAATTTATAGTCCATTTGTTTGTTTAATAAGTCAGTGCACATGTCCACGAAATATTTAGAATACCGGTACTGGTAAAAAAAATGTATACATACACGTGTCTTTGGCCTTTGACCAATCTACCTATTTCAAGTGTTGTTTTTTTTTTTATTAATACATAAAGTTAATTTAATAAATCAAAATCAATAGTTAATTACTCATAAGAAAAAAATCACGAAGTCAAATAATGACATGATTTTCTTCTTATACTAGTATCTAGTTGGATAACATTAACATCAATAATGACAATTCAATAAAAATTAAATAAAAAATCATACATATTGCATAAATCATAAATACATTTTTATATTTATTGTCAAATTCAGTTTTATTTAAATAAATATGATAAAACCAAAATACAACATTTGTAAATACGATAACAGCCTATTTTAATCGTAGGCTGATGGAAGCACATCTTCTTGAAGTAAACAATGACAGTGATCGGATGAGTCTGGTCCTGGCTGGCTTTTTGTGGACATAGCCTTTATTCGCAATATACTATAGTAGACTATACACTTTGCAAACTTAATGTCATAAAAAAAATAAGAAACTGATATTTAAGGCTTACACTAATATTTATAAATGCCTTTCTTTAATCTTTTTTCTATAATTGTTAGGAAAGTAGACCAAACAGCTTTTTGTGCATCCGGAATTGTTAATGGCATAAGTTAAATTTTATGTAAGGATCTGTTACTGTCACAATAATCTTAACAATGTGTTGGGGATGCAGGCCTCTGTGGCTACCCCTCAAAAGAACTAAAAAATAGTCACATAGAATGGCCCAATAGAATATCATGAGACAACCATGTTATGTACACCTTGGGCATAGTTGAGAAAAATGCTTCTTTTATGGTGTATCCATTTTAAAAATAATTTATGAACAATAATTTTTTCTAACATTTCATTTATCTATTTATTTATCTGGGACAATAAAGTTTATCATGGACTTATTAAAAAAAAATTGTAATTTAGCTGCAGGATGGGTGGCTTTGTGGTGACGCACTTAACTGCTAATGATTATTGCCCCAGTTTTGATTCTTGGTGAGTGTCTGGATTTTTCATGGGTCATGTCCATGTCCATGAGTCCACACAGTATGGGTACCTGGCATGCTAAAATTGCTTTTTCTCTTACATATGTTGTACAGATATTCTCACTGGGTTAACATACATGCAGCAGTAATTCCTAGATTAACAAGAAATGTTCTACCATATGAGGCTCAAACTATTTATGGCTCTGGCCTTTGTGACAAATTAAGACATTTTGAAAGTAGGGTATGGGCCACCAACAACAGATCTCCAGAGCCCTCTGTCCTTTGCCATCTTCTCCAGCTGTTTCCATGTGTGTCCCATCTTTATGGTGTCGGCTTCCAGGTCTCGAGGCCAGGCGTTTCTTGGGCTGCCTCTCTTCCGTTTGCCTTGGGGAATCCACCTCAGTGCCTGCCTTGTGACACTGGCTGCTGGTTTGCGTAAGGTGTATCCTATCCAGCCCCATCGCCTCTTTCTGATCTCTTCTTCAGCTGAGAGTTGGCAGGTCCTTTCCAAAAGGCTGACGTTAAAACCTTTACATATTCTTAAAATAATAAAACGTCTTCAAGACTGTGTAAATGCATTTTTGGAAACCTATTTGTTTATTCTTTTAAGTTAATTTTTGTATTGCAGTATTTTACGATTAACTTGTTATGATCCAATATATGTAATTTATAATCGAAACTCTGCTTACAGATGTATAAGGGGCATTCATTTTTTCCATCATGATTTTACCCCTGACAAAAAGTTTTTGCATAAAATTAAAACAAAAAAATACACTAAAATATTGTTTAACTCTTTGCTTTTTTTTTTTTTTTTTTTTGTTCTCAGAATGGGAAATATTGTTTTAGAATTGTATTGGAAACATGCCCCCAATACCTGTCGAAACTTTGCAGAATTAACAAGACGGGGTTACTACAACGGTATCAAGTTCCATAGAATTATCAAAGATTTTATGATTCAAGGTGGAGATCCCACTGGAACAGGTAAAATAATTTGTTAAATTTACTGTTTTTTCTTAGTACAGTCATGTTTATATTTTTTACATTTGTAGTTCTAAAACCACTTGAAACTTTCGATTACATGAGATTTACAACATACTACCATGCATTTTTCTCCCTAATTTTACTTAAACTGATGTTTTGCAATATTGGGATCCATTTCTAAATATGTGTATTATAACTGTTTGTTTAACCTATTTTAATACTTTTCTTATTGTTGAATTTTTTTTCTATTTATTAATATTGTCATTAAAATGAAGTTTATTTAAACATCACCCATTGTTAGCATTTGTTGCTCTTTTAAGTGTGCAATTGTATATTTTATATTCAAGGCTATAGATATAACGACTTAGAATAATATATTGTATCAATTCATTTTCAGGTAGAGGTGGTGCTTCTATTTATGGTAAAAATTTTGATGATGAAATTACAGAGGATTTAAAACACACAGGTAATTGTGAATTTAAAAATGGTCAGCCTAGACCTGCAATTCTCAACTGGTGGTAGGCGTACTCCAAGGGGTACAGGAAAGATTATTCAGGGTATGCAGCGAAATATAATTTTGGTTTAAAAAAACCAAGAGTTTGAAGATGATTGCCAATTTGCAGTGTGACACATCACCAAACCACATGCCAATATACAGCGTTAGAGAGGTTAGCACATGCCATTACAAAAATAAGTACATTTATTTGTGAACTTACTTTTGAGGGGTATCCATTAACATACTTTTGCACACTTTGGGGTACAGTCACTAAAAAGGTTGAGAACCGCTTGCTTAGAGATTCCTCTTGTAGTTTTATACAACATTTTAGACCATTTTACTTTGATATAATTTAATTTATTATTTTTAAACATTTTATTCTGTCAAATTATTTTTTAGCTTACTTTTTTTCGATAATTTATAGTTTTAATTTGTTGATATTTTTTTAAACCCTTCTTTTTTAAACTTTCATTGTTTTGCAAATTTAACTTAAAATTTATCACTTAATTTTTTATGTCAATTCATGATAATAGGTAGTCCAAACAGATTTTTCAAATTTAATGTGCACCCATATATATTTTCTTTATTGAAAAGAACTCAGTATTCTAAGAATATGTTTTTACCTTATAGTAAATGTAAGTAATTTTTTATCTTAAAAAATAATAAAAAATGTGTGAGCTTAGACAAAGTCGTAATTTTATCACCTTCCTAAGTCCCATTTAGAGATTTCATAAAAATAAAAAAACTTTAATACACACATGCTTCAAATTATTGTAGCATTATCACAATAACCCATAGACATTTCTCTATTTTTCAATAGCTTTAAATAGTGTTTTTGCATATTTTTCAGACGCATTATGTTAGTATGAGATTACATAGCTTTATGTAGTCTTTAATGTCTTAACACGCTACTGTAGTAGTCAGCTTAAATTCAACATGCCAATTTGAATTCTGTTTTCCTGTTTTTACAGTTTTATAGAAATTTGGTTGAGCTATTCAATGGTGACATTTTACTTCACAAATTTAATTGAAAACCATGAGAATATTGAAAAATTAAATTTGTTGCTAAATATTTTATGATTTTAGCTATGCAATTATCTATTCCATATTGGTATCATATATAACACCATTCTTTTCTACATAATCTACTATGCTCATTTTTAACCATTTGATTTTGAGCAAAAATATGCCCATGGATTGAACATGAAGTACGCTAAATGCAAGAAAATATTTTACCCTAAAATTGCTATTAGGTGACCAGTTTCAATTCTAATTTTTGTTATATTTTTTTTGACATCACCAAAATAAATGTTCAATATCACTGTTTTGAAAAATTTTAAATGGTATATATCTGTCGAAAATTGTGTCAGGCTAAGTGAAAGAAAATTAGAGTGAATGTTGCACGGAAATGAGGACTGACTGAAAAAAATTAGTATATTGATGTCAAAATCATAAAGAAGTACAATATAGTCTATAATGCATAACTTATTGCAGTGTTATTTAGTCTTATGCTCACTACTAAAGCTGATTATTTTTTCCTGTATAAACTTTACAAACAAAAGCAACACTAAAAAGAATAAACTAAAGGAAAAATTTATGATAGAAATGATGTTTTAAAAAAAAGCTTATTATTATTATTATGTCTTCTAACTGAATACATTGCAAAATCAGTCAATACACACTTGAAATATTTCTCTCCAAACATAACTATTCAATAAAATGCCAAAAGAATTAAAGTAGTAATTGAAATTTGCCCCATTGCTTTTACTTTTTATTATGTCTATACATACTTTTATGGTGTAAAGAATTTTTTTTTTAATAAAAGAGTATTTTTTTTTAATCTAACAGGTGCTGGAATTTTTTCCATGGCTAATAGTGGACCAAACACAAATGGCAGTCAGTTTTTTATCACCTTAGCCCCAACCCAGTGGTTGGACGGAAAACACACAATATTTGGGAGAGTCTCATCTGGGATCAGCGTTGTACAACGTATTGGCATGGTTGAAACTGATGATAATGATAAACCCGTGGACTCAATCAAAATTATTAAGGCATATATTTCACCAACTGCATGATTATTTTAACATGTGCTTCATCTACAGCTAAATATTTTTAATATGTATTGCTTTCCTTGTAATCTGTTAATTCATTGTAAATTTTCATTAAAGTAATGTTTTTACGATTTTCGCTGTTCAATTATTTTAGTTCGAATCATACAAATGGCATTCTAATTTCTAAAGTTGACCAACCTTACCTATTTAGACAAAAAGTTCAAATTTGAGGTAGACGTTTGAACACTTGTCTCTCAATCAATAGGCTATTGGAAATTAGTTCAACCCCGGACTATTCGACCCTGTCAACCGATAAAAAAGAATGTTTGAATGATTATTTCTTTTTTTCTCGCTGGACAATCATGGTATCTGGTCATTAGATGTATGTTTTGTCTCGCTGGACTACCATGGTATCTGGTCATTAGATATATATTTTGTCTCGCTAGACAATCATGGTATCTGGCCATTAGATGTATATTTGTCTAAATGGACAATCATGGTATCTGGCCATAAGATGATTATTTGGCCATTAGATGTATATTTATATTCCATATAGATAAAAAAGAATGTTTGAATGATTATTTCAAAAAGAATGTTTGAATGATTATTTTTTTTTACTGATTATTGGTGGTTGGGCCATACAAAGACAATAGTGTTGAGGGCGTTCTTAGGGATTAGGGCTGGGGGAGTTCTTAGGGATTAGGGCTGGGGGAGTTCTTAGGGATTAGGGCTGGGGAGTTCTTAGGGATTAGGGCTGGGGAGTTCTTAGGTTGCCTAGCCAGATATTTCCATATTACTTTTACAGCACAAGATTTATTAGGAATTATTTTCTTGCAAAGACCCATGACGGTAACCTGCTTTGCTAATCCATAATATATGTACTTATTGATTTCATGTTGACTTACAAATAAATGTATTATACTATGCCGATTTAGCCAACAGTGACACGTATTCCAACAGTACATGATTTGGTTATATATACTAGCACAGGGGTCGGCAACCTGCGGCTCGCGAGCCGCATGCGGCTCTTTCGATGTCAAGTTGCGACTCTTTCGATGTCAAATTGCAGCCTTCCAGTTCATTGCGCCAATAATTATAATGATATTATTTTATATAGCTCTTCCTAATCAAATACCATAATATTGAAACAACAATTTAAGTGGCTCTTTAAAAACTGAGAAAATTATAAATTATAACTTTTGGCTCTTCCATCTAAAAAGGTTTCCGACCCATGTACTGGCATAACTTGAGTAAGTGACGCCCGAGGCAGACAGTAAAATCCACGCACCATTACTGTACCAAAACTACAGAAGTAGTTGCAATGCACCCTTCCTTAGTCATACCACGTATTGTATGCCAAGTTTGCATGTGGATAGACATTCAAATTTTGAGTCATGTAGAAAACTGGCTTAGTTCGTGCCATTAAAATGTGAAGTTTATTTTAATATGTATTATCAGTAAATATAATTCTTGAATTTTTGTGTTCAAAACAGGATCTAGAAACTATTCCACGACTTCGAGATGAAATTAAAGAGAGTCAATATAAGATAACTTCTTTAGAGAAAGATCTCGCAGAAAAAACTTCACTTTTGAACTCATCACGGAAATGTTCAAGAGAACTTCAAGAAAAATTAAAAGTAAGTATAGAATATATGTCAGTGAGGAACTGAGAAGTAAACTTATGCATAGATTATTGATAAACTAGAATGTGTGTCGATAGTACAGACAGTAACAAAACCTGGATTCATAGGCTAAGTCAATCATGATTGTCCCAATGATTTTCCCAATGATTGCACCAATGATTGTCCCAATAGCAGAATAAGAATAGCATGCAACTTTTTGTTTTTATTAATGTGAAGACTATTTAGCCATGTATAAATGGTGTCTTGGTGTCTTGTAGGAAATAGACAACCAAGAAGAAAATGTCACAGTTTACAGGAAGAGTTGGACCTGGTCCAGAATGAAGTGACCACACTCAAGAAATTGATGAGCAGTAAGGATGTGTTGGTACAACAAAGATGTTCTCAACTGGAACAAGCCAAAGTAAAGTTTAAATGCCTAAAATATTAATGAACTGTTTGAAAGAAAACTAACTTTAGATAAGTGTGTGAAAATATATGTGTTAAAATATTAGTTTCAATACTGTGTGTTACTGAATTCCCTGTACAAATGAGATGATTATCATTTGTTACTGTAAACCACTTAATAGGATGGTACTTTATATGATGGTACTTTATACGTAGCTACAATAGCCGTTAGTGCAATGGCCATGGAGGAGCTTTTGGAAAAAATTGGGAAGTGACGTGATGTGCTATTAACCCAAACATAAACATCAAAACACAGTCACCACCGATACATCCACTCCACATGTATAGCTATATTCCTCTAGAAGATTTGGTAATGATAACATTGTGATTCTTTTTAGCGTGGTGCATTTTACAGATTCGAACCTCAGATAGGTTTGATAAACTTTTCCTCCATAGTGCATACATAGACACTTCAAAATTGGCGATGAGGGGGAAGTGAAGTATGTCCAGGGCCATTGCAAAGTTGGCGATGAGGGGGAAGTGAAGTATGTCCAGGGCCATTGCAAAGTTGGCGATGAGGGGGAAGTGAAGTATGTCCAGGGCCATTGCAAAGTTGGCGATGAGGGGGAAGTGAAGTATGTCCAGGGCCATTGCAAAGTTGGCGATGAGGGGGAAGTGAAGTATGTCCAGGGCCATTGCAAAGTTGGCGATGAGGGGGAAGTGAAGTATGTCCAGGGCCATTGCAAAGTTGGCGATGAGGGGAAGTGAAGTATGTCCAGGGCCATTGCAAAGTTGGCGATGAGGGGGAAGTGAAGTATGTCCAGGGCCATTGCAAAGTTGGCGATGAGGGGAAGTGAAGTATGTCCAGGGCCATTGCAAAGTTGGCGATGAGGGGGGAAGTGAAGTATGTCCAGGGCCATTGCAAAGTTGGCGATGAGGGGGAAGTGAAGTATGTCCAGGGCCATTGCAAAGTTGGCGATGAGGGGGGAAGTGAAGTATGTCCAGGGCCATTGCAAAGTTGGCGATGAGGGGGGAAGTGAAGTATGTCCAGGGCCATTGCAAAGTTGGCGATGAGGGGGAAGTGAAGTATGTCCAGGGCCATTGCAAAGTTGGCGATGAGGGGGAAGTGAAGTATGTCCAGGGCCATTGCAAAGTTGGCGATGAGGGGGGAAGTGAAGTATGTCCAGGGCCATTGCAAAGTTGGCGATGAGGGGAAGTGAAGTATGTCCAGGGCCATTGCAAAGTTGGCGATGAGGGGGAAGTGAAGTATGTCCAGGGCCATTGCAAAGTTGGCGATGAGGGGGAAGTGAAGTATGTCCAGGGCCATTGCAAAGTTGGCGATGAGGGAAGTGAAGTATGTCCAGGGCCATTGCAAAGTTGGCGATGAGGGGGAAGTGAAGTATGTCCAGGGCCATTGCAAAGTTGGCGATGAGGGGGAAGTGAAGTATGTCCAGGGCCATTGCAAAGTTGGCGATGAGGGGGGAAGTGAAGTATGTCCAGGGCCATTGCAAAGTTGGCGATGAGGGGAAGTGAAGTATGTCCAGGGCCATTGCAAAGTTGGCGATGAGGGGGAAGTGAAGTATGTCCAGGGCCATTGCAAAGTTGGCGATGAGGGGGAAGTGAAGTATGTCCAGGGCCATTGCAAAGTTGGCGATGAGGGGGGAAGTGAAGTATGTCCAGGGCCATTGCAAAGTTGGCGATGAGGGGGAAGTGAAGTATGTCCAGGGCCATTGCAAAGTTGGCGATGAGGGGGAAGTGAAGTATGTCCAGGGCCATTGCAAAGTTGGCGATGAGGGGGGAAGTGAAGTATGTCCAGGGCCATTGCAAAGTTGGCAATGAGGGGAGGGGGATTTAAGTAAATCCATGCCGTTTTCAAAGTAGGCAGAGGCAAACACTCAAGCTGTATCAGCAAGTTTTACTTTCATTGTTATTATTCACCACAAACTGCGGTGACAGTATCTTGAACTATAATTAAACTAAAGTTCACTCCGCAGGCAAGTGAACTAACTAGAAACTCTGATGCCAGTGTGAAATAAAACAAACTCTCTATGAACTCAACAATTATTTCAATGGAAGCGCCTAAAATAAATAAATAAATAATGAATTTGAATGTCAGGATTTGAAAAGTAATTTTTCCTAATGAGAATAAAAACCATTCATTTTAGTTAAACCCATTTACTGAATTCCAAAAAAAATGAGTTCAAACTGATCCATCCATCTTTTTTTCAATTTTCATCCTACATCCAAAGTAGGATCCTCCTTACAATCCATGTTTCTAATTCAAACATGTATCCTTCTTTCATTGTTGCTAGTTCGATAATAATAAATACAAGTTACATTTGAGTATCAGGTTGATGTAACATTTTGAGTATCAGGTTGATATAACATTTTGAGTATCAGGTTGTTATAACATTTTGAGTATCAGGTTGTTATAACATTTTGAGTATCAAGTTGTTATAACATTTTGAGTATCAGGTTATTATAACATTTTGAGTATCAGGTTGTTATAACATTTTGAGTATCAGGTTGTTATAACATTTTGATTATCAGTTTGTTATAAAATCTTGAGATTGTGAGATTTTGTAAAAGAAAACATTACAATATGTAACCCAGTGAAACTTATCAATCAATATATGACACATTTTATCCTTTTAAATGGTCCATTCCCTATTTAATTCATATTGGGGGGGTATGTACAATTGTTAAAGAACATCATTCTTTAAATCATTTCTTGCTTGGATAAGTTTACTTTGAAGGTTGAACTTGATCTTTTCTTTTAAAGCATGCTTAGAAATAAATTATTACAAAATTACTTTTTTAAATGAAACTTTAAAAATGATATAAACAACGGATGTCTAGTAGCTAGTAATCTCAATGTATGTACACACAACGGATGTCTGATAGCTAGTAGTCTCAATGTATGTCCACACAACGGATGTCTGATAGCTAGTAGTCTCAATGTATGTACACACAACGGATGTCTGATAGCTAGTAATCTCAATGTATGTACACAACGGATGTCTGATAGCTAGTAGTCTCAATGTATGCACACACAACGGATGTCTAATAGCTAGTAGTCTCTATCTATGCCAGTTTAACCAATCAGTAACTAAGCTATATTTAGAAGAGATTTGTCCTTACAGGACACTGCAATATTATTTGTTGTATGATGACGTTAATTATTTTTTTTATAGTAAACATAATCTAATGATTTGATCCACCTGTTATCTCCCCAGGCAACCGTTGACTCGTTGTGTCACGTGGCCAATACGTTCGATGAGGAAAAGAAGCTAAAACAAATCCACATTGTATTAAGTAAACTTCAGCAGTTTCATCTCCAGTGTCTAGGTCAGGACGACCTGTTTTTGTAAGTGAACCTGAAAGTTGGTCAAAATAATATAACCGTTTAATCAAATTCACAAATATTGCAAGAAACTAAAGAGTAAATAAAACCTTTAGGATAAGTGCAGATACAATTACTCTCACTAGTAAATAATGAAGATACAATTACTCTTAGTAGTGGATAATGAAGATAAAATTATGAGTTAAATAAGCAAGATCAGACTTTTCTGATTATTTTAAATTGAGATTTAAGCAAAAGCGCCTTTCAAATCTTCAAAATACTGATATACAAATAGCCAAAAAAAAATGAAGTTAATTTTGTAACTAAAGATTGCCTTCAAATGTGAATTCGAACGTAGCTCAGGATTATGAATTTCATTTTGAACTACTCCTTGATTTTCAAATTAAAAATTCTTCTCTTACTTTATTATTTCAAAACTACACTTTTTAATAGCTTGTATTCTTTTATTGAAATTTGAGTTTGATGTATAAAATATTAACATAATTGTAATTGTTTTTTTTAAATATTGACTTCTGCATTTAAAACATGGTTTGTTGTATCCAACAAAGAGAAAGGTTCTGTGGTGAAGGAAGATCAAAATCAGCAAAGGCGGTTAGTTTAACGTTTCTATTATTACTAACTGTACCCTGCAATACTTTTGCATAGAGCTATATCCCATAAGGCTTGATCGCTAGGCTAGGTTATTTTTGGTTTCGGGCAGATCCAATTTTTTCATGATTGTATTTTAAATTGCAATACTGTTGTATTAATTACTTTCGATTTAACGCATAACCCAAATCACTATTATTATATTACATATAAACCACAAAGGGCAGTATATAGTAGTGTCCTTCGTTCATCCACACCATAGCCGATAGTGGAATGGACATGAAGGTACTACCGGGGACACATGAGAAAATGTTACCATGACCTGAAAAAATCTTTTAGTACTCACCGTGTTTAGAATCTAAGACCCTCAGATCGACAGTTGAGCGTTTTATCGCAAAACATCTATTCTGTTATCTGCGTTTCATCGCACGACCATTTGTCATTACGTTTGCGTTTTATCGCACGGCCATCCGTTATTACATCTTTAATAACGCTGAGGATTGTGATGACATATTTAAAAAAAATGTAATATATTTTCATTATTGATATGGAGGGTAAAAAGACGGATATAATATTTTAAAATAAGTGTAACAAATTAAAATCAATCTAATTAATTGTATGTATTGACTATTCAAAATGAAATGAATCAATATCGAGTCACCATTGAGACTGTATCACCTTTGAGACTAAATGTACATTTGTTTAAGCACCCATTCAAATTTGTCTGTGATTTCTGCCCATTTTGAATTAATCAGACCGATATTCAGATATCTTTTCTTTGAATATTTTAGACTGTGTATTTCTTTGTTCTCTTTAGCGCTCTTATTGTATAAACTGATGTATTTATCAAATTATAAATCGTTGTATTTATCGACAAAACGCAACAAAGGAATTAATTTCATAAATTGCATTCTTAAATTAACGTATGAGAGTGGGCGAGGGAAAAATAATTAGTTTTTTACCAATAATGTATACAGTCGTTTCATTAGTTTTAAAGAATTTTAAATGTTCATAAAGAGCCATAATATAAAATTGTTATCATTGTTTGGTTTGTCCGAAATACATTGATTTTTGTTTTTTTGTAACCCAGGACAGTGAAGTGTACAACAGTAACTATAACACCACAGAAGACAGTAACAGAAACAAGGATAACTCCATTTACCTGGACCTCACACGACCTAAAAACGACACCAGAAAACACACGGGATCAAAATCATCCACGTCTTCCACCGGAAGTGGCTCACTAGTTCATAGGAGCGCTTCATTCCACCATTTTAATCACAGCACACATGGTACCACGACAGAACAGATCAAAGATAAATCTTTGAATTCTCCTAGTAGAGCTAGAAGAAGTGAGTCACCCAACCTTAACTGTACAACTGGACGCAGAAACACGAAAAGTGTTGCTTACATCTCTGAGAAGACACCTAAACTCAGCTGTAAATTGAGGCCTTCATTGGAATATTCAAATGGTGCCTTCGTAGAAGATGAGAGACGCGACAATTCCGGAGGCTCAAGAAACACGAGGCCTGTCTCAAGTTATGCGGCGTCCAGGAGAGAACATGGTCAAAATCTAATCACGTCAAACAGTAGCTCCGACTGTTATCCAGATTTGTCTATGTTCTCGAAACCAACCAGACGAGAGCAGAAACTTCTGGCCAGTATTTCGCAGAGTCATTTAGACGCCATTTTATGTGACATCATACAAAATGGCGATAGGGTCACAGTTAATATTGATCAGAAGCCTCCGAGATATGGCCGGAAAGAAGGTAGGCTTTGTTTTTAGTTGATTGGTAGGTTAGTACTTTTAGTAGGTTTGTTACATTGTTTGTGAATTTATTACATTGTGCGGAAAATTGTGTGCTGGTATAGTGATTTTTTGGCTGGTAAGTTTATTTTTATTGGTTTGGTTTGTTACTTGTCTTGGTTGTTGTTTTCAAAACTAATTACTAGTTTCTGAGTTATAGCTGAATTATTTATTGATATGTCTATAGCCTTGTTATTTCCACTATCCACTGTTATATTTGCTGGATATTTTAAAAGATTTGATTTTCTAGATAACAACAATTTACAACTTATTTCAAAATTATTCTTCCTGATGTCATTCTCTAGAAATAGACTCTTGTAATATTTAGGTCAGTGTTCTGTAACCTTTTCAACTTGCATTACGCTAACATTTTTTGAAAAACTTCGGGGATAGAGATGTGATCCTGAATTTTACTCACACATTTGCTAATCGAGCAATGATATGAAGTATTCATCAGGAGAATAGTCCCACACTTAACCCCACCCACACTTGACCCCACCCACACTTGACCCCACCCACACTTGACCCAACCCATAATGAATCACCACATAGAAAGTTTCAATCTTTACAATATGATGGAAACAAATTCCATAACACACAGATGATTTTTTTGTTGATGTTACAGAGTCACATTCGTAGATTTTGTGAATCCAAACAAATTACTTTGTACTAGGCCAATAGGTTAAACTGTAATAGTCATACTTTTGCAATAACAGCTTTTACATACAGACTACAAATGTCAATTGACCTTGGAAATATTTCCAGACGGTAAAAATCTGTTTCATCTTGTCAGTACGTATCCAACATTTAAGTTATTTTGAATTTATCAATTAATTCATGGCCCAAGTGCATCCGCCATTTAGTATGCAAGTCTAGCTATCTAATGAATGAAGCTATCTAATGACTGTCATGTAGGCCTAGCTATCTAATGACTGTCATACAAGTCTAGCTATCTAATGACTGTCATACAAGTCTAGCTATCTAATGACTGTCATGCACGGTTAGTTATCTAATGACTGTCATACAAGTCTAGCTATCTAATGACAAGAGGTGGGGTGTCGGCCAAAATATTAGCCGACACCGACACCGACTCCGGGGGGGACAATGGGAGATAGTTCTGTATTTTTTCCCCTGTATATATCTATATATCTCCTACTATATATATAAAGATGCACGTCTAATTGTATATTTATTTTTCTTGGCTCTGCAACCCAGTTGTAGATGTAACATTGAAAGGTCACGAAAAATACTAGATAAGGACATCAAGAGTAGCCTCAGTGAAAATACATCAAGTAACACAAGTGAATGGTTTACTTCAAGATATGCCACAGTATGCGGGATGTTATTTTTATAGTAAACCTGATGCGGCCGATTCGCTACTTTTAATAAGTTCTCATTTATGTGTAGGCTTATGGTCAAATATTGGTCAAGAATATTATTAACGATTGCCTATGTCAGCAAGTCACTGCAGCAAAGTACAGACATATCCAACAACACTAGAGCAATGATGCTTGGAAGTTTATAAGTGGCCACTCAGGGAATGCAGAATGCTGAAATAAAATCACGACAAGGGCTACAGACAATGATAAAAGATGGTTGTCCCAGACCTATTTTTTAGAAAAGAGAGAGCCGTATGAAAACACTATATACTTAACAGTTAATAGAGGAAGGACTCGTTATTTTACACCCGAATTAAACCTGAAATATTTATTGAAAATGTTTGTATTGTAATAGGTGGTGGGGCTCCAGCTACGGACTGAACTTTAATGTAGTGACATTGTGACGTAGACTGGTAATGTTTCATTATGGCTGAGAGAAATTAAGCTGTGGAGAGTGTGATCATTCTTTGAAGTTCTAAAAGACTTGAATAGGTTTTTGTGTAATCTTTCTCAAACATGGATAATGATAGAGAGATGCAAACTAAAAATTTCTCATGATTTACAATGCTTGAGTGAATAACAGAGTGAACATAGCCAGTAGCCTTCCTATCTGCTTTCAGTCACAATTCTGTTAAAGTTGAAAAGTTGTTGTAATGTAGAGAATCTCGCTTTGGAAAATAATGCATTTGTTGATAAACAGATTTACCAAGTATTTATTTAAAAAGAAAAGAAGAACTTAAGAAAACTTTAAATTAAAGATTGGCTAAGAACTATCTGACGTTGTTCTGGATTATTAAATTAAATTTCCAGTATTTTTTAGGTGAAGTTTTTGCGCCGACACCGAACCAACTCCGGACAAGTACAAATGTCGACACCGACTTCGGACAAAATACAAATACCGACACCGACTCCGGACAAAATACAAATGCCGACACCGACACCGGTAAAACTACCGACACCACCGACACCGACACCGGCTCCCCAGTCCTGCTAATGACTGTCATACAAGTCTAGCTATCTAATGACTGGCATACAAGTCTAGCTATCCAATGACTGTCATACAAGTCTAGCTATCCAATGACTGGCATACAAGTCTAGCTATCTAATGACTGGCATACAAGTCTAGCTATCTAATGACTGTCATACAAGTCTAGCTATCTAATGACTGTCATACAAGTCTAGCTATCTAATGACTGTCATACAAGTCTAGCTATCTAATGACTGTCATACAAGTTTAGGTATTCAATGACTTTCTAAATGTTTACTTCGAGCTTGTTATGAATAAATTATAATGTAAAACGTTTGTAGTAGAGCTTAAATATGTTTGTCGCCTATAGACTACAAGATTACCAACGTAATGCAATGTGACATAAATGTGTCTTTGTTCTGAACACTTTAAAGTCTAAATAATGTAAATACTAAATTCTAAAAGAAGGTCATTGTTTTAGTAAGTTTACCATTGCACTGTCTTTGTTAACTGTACAGAAATGTTTATTTGTAGGCTACATTGCAATGTTTTCGTTAACTGTACTGTAATGTTTGTTTGTTTATTGCAATGTCTTTGTTAACTGTACTGGAATGTTTGTTAGTTCATTGCAATGTCTTTGTTAACTATACTGGAATGTTTGTTAGTTCATTGCAATGTCTGTGTTAACTGTACTGGAATGTTTGTATGTACATTGCAATGTCTTTGTTAACTGTACTGGAATGTTTTTTGTACTTGGCAATGTCTGTGTTATCTGTAGTGGAATGTTTGTTAGTATATGGCAATGTCTGTGTTAACTGTACTGGAATGTTTGTTTGTACATGGCAATGTCTGTGTTAACTGTAGTGGAATGTTTGTTTGTACATGGCAATGTCTGTGTTAACTGTACTGGAATGTTTGTACATTGTCAAACTTTCGCCACTTTCTCGTGCGTTTCTGTCCATTATAATTGTATTGATTTATTTTGATATTTATTAATATCTATTACATTGGGCAACAAAAATATTTTTTGAAAATCGTCTTGGGTTTTTCAGTTGAATTAGACTAATTTTAATGCTCTGAGTCCGAAAATGACCTTGGTTTTGCTCAATCAGGTCAGGATTTTTTGCTACGGAAATTTAAAAAAAATCAGTTTTTTTAAAAAAAAACACATTTTTTGCGGATCATCATCTGACGATTTTTTCCGTTTTACTCAAGAAATAAAAGTCAACGTATTCAAATTCATTCAGTTTTTATTTATCTACCAAATTTGATAAGCATAATTATCATAATATTAGTATAACAATGAGCGTTACGTGAAACAAAAGTTCAGAGTTCAAGGCGTAAATCGGCGTTTCTTCGATTCCCTTGTGTGAGCAGCTGCTGGGATGTCTCTCTTCAGCGACCAGCAGTAGTCCGCCAGCATGACTGCGTCCCACCTCCCTGGTACCTTTCCTCCATTTGGCGGATGTCCTGATGGAACCTTTCTCCCTGCTCATCGCTCAAAGTTTTCAGGAAACTTCTCCGTGTGTGAGAACAGGAAGTGCTTTTTTATACTTATCAAACACTCGAGTTTTTGGAAGTTTTCCATCATGCTGCTGATGAATCTGGCGTGGTTTGCTGCCTTCATGTTCCCCAGAAAGTTGATCACCACCTGCACAAACGATTTCCAGGCGGCGCCCTCAAGCGTGTTCATGGAGTTTTGGAACTCTGTGTCCTTTATGAGCTGCCGTATCTAAGGGCCATCGAAAAGCCGGCCTTCAGCTTCTCAATGGTCAGTTGAGGAAATGCTCGGCACATGTAGTTGAAGCACCTCCCATCCTTGTCTAGAGCGCGCGTAAACTGTTTCATTAACCCAAGCTTCATGTGTAGCAGTGGGATCAATATCTTCTCCCGGTCAACAAGAGTTTCGTTTATGATATTTCTCGCCCCTGGTACTAACTGCTCTCGCGCCGGCCACTCTTTCTTTACATAGTGCTGGGCTCTGTCTCGACTGTCCCACATACTTATAAAGCATAGGTACTTCGTGAACCCGGACTGCTGACCAAGTAGAAAGTTCACCATCTTTAAGTCGACGCAGATGATCCATTGGTGCTGCTGATATTGGATTTTGCCGAGCACATACTTCACTGCTTCATATTTCTCTAAGAGTTGTGGAGTGCGCAAGATGGATTGATGCGAACTGGCTCCCGATGTGGAGAAGTACACACTTCAAAGAGCGCTTGCAGCTGTCAATGAAGAGTCGCCAATCTCTCGGATCGTATTTAGGACCGCCGAGTTTATCAAGAAGACCTGCGACATCTCGGCAGTACACAAAGTCTTTCTCCTGGCAGAAGTAGCCCATGTAGTTCTCATGCCTTCTACGTAAGAAAGTGATACGCGCGTCCTTGCCAAGTAGATTTTTCTCTTTGAGTCTGGAGGCCAACAGCTCGGAGGAATTATTCGACAAGCTGAGATCCCGAACCAGATAATTAAGCTCACATTGTGAGAACGGCTGCGGACCATCTTGTAATTCATACTCCTCTTCTGTATCTCCTCCTCGTCTAAAGTGGTGGCCTCATCGTCGCTGTCAGGAAGATCTCTGAACGCTGGTACAGGAATTTCTTCGCAGTGAGCAGCTGGACGACGGGCAGATGGAAGGTCGGGGTACTGGAGACTGTGCCCAATCAAAATGCTGATGCATTAAATAAAGTGAAAATCCAGATTGATGATTTATAAATAGAATATAATTACCTCTTTTTTTAGAATTGTGTTTATTTTGCTGCTAATTTTCATGCAGTTAATTTAGAGAAATGATTGAACTTAAACCCCTGATATTAGAATACGTATAGCTCGTCAGGTAGGTCTATGGCTGTATCTCAAGAAGTTGACCAGACCGAGTAAAATCAATGTGATATTCGGACTCAGAACACCAAAATTAATCTAAATCAGTTGAAAAACCCCTGACGATTTTTTGGTTGTTGCCCAGTGTTATTAGAAAATAATATACTAGTATTTTAAAAATATATCTGAAGATACAGACAACATTTGTAGCACTGATGTATGATTTAAGACTTGTTCCTAGCTTCGTTTGTCTATATAAGTAATCATAAAATGTAACAGTTTTAGATATTTTCGTTTTCAAATTTATTCCTTTAAAATTAATATTAACACTATCTGTACAGGTACCTTTATTGTACACACATCCTGCCTGACACTTTATTGTACACACTCCTTCTGCCTGACACTTTATTGTACACACACATCCTGCCTGACACTTTATTGTACACACATCCTGCCTGACACTTTATTGTACACACACATCCTGCCTGACACTTTATTGTACACACACATCCTGCCTGACACTTTATTGTACACACACATCCTGCCTGACACTTTATTTTACACACACATCCTGCCTGACATTGTATTGTACACACACATCCTGCCTGACACTTTATTGTACACATACATCTTGCCTGACATTTTATTATACACACGCATCCTGCATTGTCTTGTCTTGTGTATAATATTCATAACTTGGTATTAAAAAAATTCTTTTTTTAATATAGTATTTTTGTGTCGATTCTTTAGCAAAACCATCACATATTCTGGTATAGTTAAGTTTATTGGCTCAGTTGATGAGTCCAACAAAGATGCAACACTTTATGTTGGTATTCGTCTTGATGAACCAAGCAAGTATTAATATACCTTAGTACAAATAAAGTAATATTCAAAATATTTTTTTTCTTGTATACATATTTTAAAACTATTTTCGTAGAAATCTAAATAATTATTGCTTAATTTAATACAAAAAAAAACTCAATGAAATTTTAATAATTGTTGTTTAGTTGGAGATTCTGACGGCCTGTACAAAGGAACTAGATACATGTTTACACCCCTGGCTACACCAAGTTCTGTCAATTACGTCATCTAGATACAGTATTGGATGTTTCAGTAATATGTTTAAACAATTATTACAACTTGTAGCCTATAGGCGACATTTCTATATCTACAGCAGTGTTTCCCAAACTTTAGACATTCGTGTCCCTCCCACCCCTTTATTTCTTCGTAATGATGAGTACCCCTAGTACCCCCAGTAGCCCCAGTACCCCTAGTACCCCTAGTACCCTCAGTAACCCTAGTACTCCTAGTACCCCTAGTACCCCCAGTACCCCTAGTACCCCCTAGTACCCCTAGTACCCAGTACCACTAGTACCACCAGTACCCCTAGTACCCCTAGTACCCCTAGTTTCTAGTACCCCTAGTACCCCTAGTACTCCTAGTTCCCCAGTACCCCTCAGTACCCCTAGTACACCCAGTTCCCCAGTACCCCTAGTACACCCCTAGTACCCCTAGTACTCCTAGTACCCCTAGTACACCTAGTACCCCAGTACCCCTAGTACCCCTAGTACCCCCAGTAGCCCCAGTACCCCAGTACACCTAGCACCCCCAGTACCCCAGTAACCCTAGTACTCCTAGTACCCCTAGTACCCACAGTACCCCCAGTACCCCTAGTACCCTCCTAGTACCCCTAGTACCCATAGTACCACAAGTACCACCAGTACCCCTAGTACCCCCAGTACCCCTAGTACCCCTAGTACTCCTAGTACCCCTAGTACCCCTAGTACTCCTAATACCCCTAGTACCCCTAGTACCCCCAGTACCCCCTAGTACACCCAGTACCCCCAGTACCCCTAGTACCCCCTAGTACCCCTAGTACTCCTAGTACCCCTAGTACACCTAGTACCCCCAGTACCCCTAGTACCCCTAGTACCCCTAGTACACCTAGTACCCCCAGTACCCCTAGTACCCCCTAGTACCCCTAGTACCCCCAGTAGCCCCAGTACCCCCAGTACACCTAGCACCTCTAGTACCCCCAGTAACCCTAGTACTCCTAGTACCCCTAGTACCCACAGTACCCCCAGTACCCCTAGTACCCCTAGTACCCATAGTACCACTAGTACCACCAGTACCCCTAGTACCCCCAGGAGCCCTAGTACCCCTAGTACTCCTAGTACCCCTAGTATAGTACACATAGTACTTAGTACCCCTAGTACCCCCAGTACCCCCAGTACCCCTAGTACTCCTAGTACCCCTAGTACCCCAAGTACCCCCAGTACAAATAGCACCCCTAGTACCCCAGTACCCCTAGTACCCCCAGTACCCCCAGTACCCCTAGTACCCCTAGTACTCCTAGAACCCCTAGTACACCCAGTACCCCCAGTACCCCCTAGTACCCCTAGTACTCCTGGTACCCCTAGTACACCTAGTACCCCCAGTACCCCTAGTACCCCTAGTACACCTAGTACCCCAGTACCCCTAGTACCCCTAGTACGTACACCTAGTACTCCTAGTACCTCTAGTACCCCTAGTACCCCCAGTACCCCTAGTACCCCCCTAGTACCCCCTAGTACCCCTAGTACTACTAGTACCACCAGTACCACTAGTACCCCCAGTACCCCTAGTACCCTTAGTATTCCTAGTACCCCTAGTACCCCAGTACAAATAGCACCCCTAGTATCCCAGTACCCCTAGTACCCCCAGTACCCCCAGTACCCCTAGTACCCCTAGTACTCCTAGTACCCCTAGTACCCCCAGTACCCCCAGTACCCCTAGTACCCCCTAGTACCCCTAGTACTCCTAGTACCCCTAGTACACCTAGTACCCCCAGTACCCCTAGTACCCCCTAGTACCACTAGTACACCTAGTACCCCCAGTACCCCTAGTACCCCCTAGTACCCCTAGTACACCTAGTACTCCTAGTACCCCTAGTACACCTAGTACTCCTAGTACCCCTAGTACCCCTAGTACCCCCTAGTACCCCTAGTACCCCTAGTACCCATAGTACCACTAGTACCACCAGTACCACTAGTACCCCCAGTACCCCCTAGTACCCCTAGTACCCCAAGTACCCCCAGTACAAATAGCACCCCTAGTACCCCAGAGTACCCCTAGTACCCCCAGTACCCCCAGTACCCCCTAGTACCCCTAGTACCCCAGTACCCCTAGTACCCCTAGTACAAAAAGAACAACTTGCTTTATACATATATTGTTTTAACGGTCATGGTTTCAGATCATTTCATTGTTTTCGCTTTAGCAGTGAATGTTTACCGAATGTTCTCAACCTTAGCCCCCTATCCCAGCCAGTCTCTTTGTGTACACCGTGGGGTACATGTACCGCACTTTGAGAAACACAAACAAATAACATGAGACACCGTTAAAATATTCAGAAAATATTTTAGTACAAATGTATCATTAAAGTAAATCATCAAACTAAATCATCCAACTAAATTATCCAACTAAATCATCCAACTAGATAATCCAACTAAATCATGAAACTACGTTTTCATTAAGTTTTGTATATATATTTAGACTAGTAAGTATTTTTAATTTCATTTTTTTTTCATATGTGTCAACCGTTTTTGTATTTCCAGTCTGGTCAATACATCCCAGTGACTAAGTTGGCATTGAGACAATATGAAGACTATATTGAGAAACTTGTGGAGACTGACCAAGCTAATAACCTATACAATCGTAACAGTCTGAATGAGTCCACTCGTTGTTGATGACACAGTGTTGACTGTTTTATCAAATCAAACATTTCTTTAGACAAAATTATATTGTTCTTCCTATTTCCTATTTTAACATTTGTTACATTTGTATTATATGATACTTTATTGTGGATACTAGATGATATCAGTTGTATCCTATCATTCCTACATCAGTAAGCTTTTCATTAATTTATTTTTCGCAACCTATTATAAACTTACTTTATGGCTAATTTTTATTATATAACATAAATGCGTACAGGTATGAACTAATAAAACACATCAAATAATTTGTTGTTTCTTTTTACTTTTTAGTAAAAATGGTTTACAAAAAAGTCGATATATACATTACATAATAAAGAAAATAAAAATTAATCAAAGATTAAGAATCATGGACAACATAAATGAATACAACATTCAAAAGTAATCATTAGAATTGTAACTGTTTTCGAGTTGTCGTAATATGGTTCGACATTCCGTAAATTGAAAAGGAACAGTAATAAAACACCATTACAGTTATAAAAGACCATAACAATTATAAAAGGCTGGCACAGTAATAAAAGACAACTTTAGTTATAAAAGACCACAACAGTAATGAAAGACCACAACAATAAGACAACTCCTGTAATTAAAGACAACTCCAGTATCAAAATCTTTCCCAACTCCCCACTCTCTGTATAATACATGTCACTGTTTGAGACGAGTGTGGTGGAAAAGTGCTTTCGTGATGTATGCAATATGTATGATTTTTTATTTCATTTTTATTGAATTGTCATTATTGATGTTAATGTTATCCAACTAGATACTAGAATAAGAAGAAAATCATGTCATTATTTGACTTCGTGATTTTTTTCTTATGAGTAATTAACTATTGATTTTGATTTATTAAATTAACTGTATGTATTAATAAAAAAAAACACTTGAAATAGGTAGATTGTTCAAAGGCCAAAGACACATGTGTATGTATACATTTTTTTTTACCAGTACCGGTATTCTAAATATTTCGTGGACATGTGCACTGACTTATTAAACAAACAAATGGACTATAAGTTTACAAGATTAATTAATAACTTTTGTTTTAATTTCATAAATTGGCCAATTATTTTGATTATTTAAAATATTGGATTAAGGGGGGAAAAAAAGTTGTCATCTTAACTTCTAAAAAAAAAAAAAAGGTTTAAATAAGTACAGTAAGACCCCGCTTAACGTGGGGTATACGTTTCATCAAAGTAGAGCATAATGAGAAAATGGCTTTAAACGAGGTTATCTTATCTTAAATAATGGGATTAGGGGAAGATGGGTAGAAAATCAGGTATTTTACCATTAAATTTATTAATTATGTTTTTTGTAACGATAAAACAAAAAAATTAATTCTTAGAGAAATATAGAAACATTTCACTTGTCACTTGCCTCAACCTGAATCTAATTAAAAATTCTTATTGCTTTTTCCATTTATAATAGATGGGCTTAATGGCATATTGCTAACAATTTTGTCGTTAATCCATATAGAAAGTCATTTTTCCACTCTATTGTACTATTTCTAGAAAGGGTAATTCTTGGTGCAGAGCTTGTCGTAGTTGCAGATGACAGCATTTTTTTTTAAATCTTAAGAATAGTCCTTATTGTTGAAGTTGCCAAATTCAATGCAGCAATTTGAGATTGTTCACCAGTACCTAATCTTCTAATCGCTTGCATTTTAGTTTCTAGTGAAATACTTTTCCTTGTTGCTTTATTTCCGTGTTTTTTATTATAACCCAAGACAAAAACTAAAAATCATAATATTTGTCACTATATCAACTGTTATATTATATACATTTATACAGTACTTACAATAACGTCAAAAAATGTTAGAAATGATAAAAACATATTCGTATAACACCACAGGAAAGAAGAAACAAGATCAACTGCTTCGGATATTGGGAAGCCTAATGCTGCACATGCAATTTTCAGGGAATCACACAATTCAAATAAAAGAGCATTAAACTGAAACAGTGATTAGCAGTTCTTACCGTACATGATAATCATATTATACAACTAAATAACAAATAAACAATTTTTAATCAGTTTACTTTTTGAAAAGTTGTATATAAAAATAAATCCAAACTTAGGTGACATGTAAAGCACATAATATGTAAATCCTCAAAATATTTTGTGGATATATAGTCTATATTCATATTCTTTTATGAATAGCGTCCCTGAAATTTTTCGTGGAAATAACATCGGCCATTACCATTTAATGGTCTTAATGAAGTCAATTTAAAGTTGAGCTATGTTATTGTTTTTTTAATATTAAAATAGACCTTGAAAAGTTTTGTTTAGGGGTAAGGGGTGGTTAACAGCTAGTTCTAAAATAAAATGTTTGTGAAGATCGCAGTGGCTTCCGTTCGGTCCGACAGAATCCGCTTTTTTTTTCCGGGTACCAGCCATAGATATTGCTCCACACCCTAACCCTATCCCTAAACCTAATATAATGGCTGGTACCCGAAAAAAAATACGGATTCTGTTTATTTTCCTATTATGTTTGGACCGAACCGTAGCCACTGCGTTGCAAGATGTCAAGAAAAAAGTTACAATTATTTGACTATTTTTATTTATTTTAAAACCATATACATACGATGTTTCTATCGTAATATTCGCTGGCTGCCACGATTTCTTCGGGATACCCGTTTGACCAACTACGGCCAAAGACATTTGTACTGTTAGTTAGTATTAACAAAAAATGAACAACTATTTTAGAGTTGGTTCAATAATTGTATTTCTGAGATCTATGCACATCTCATATTTTCTTTACAGAAGAGTGCTAAAAAGTAAAGGCTATACATAATTCGGGAAACAAAACGAACATTCAGGATTAATAGACATTAATTTTATCGCTTTCGATTTCTTTTCTTTTTTGTGCCTTTTATTCAAGGTGATCTGACTTTTTTTTGCAAAAAAGTCTGAATTTTAAAAATATAGTGACTTTTATCATTATCATCACTAATTGACTTGAATGAATGAAAAAAAAAAGAATACTTTATCCTATACTTGATAGTAAGAATAGACAAAAAGCTTGCTTGACTGAATGTAAACAACTTTTTTTTTCCAGACTGGTACAGGTCCAGAATTAATTATCTATAGGCCTGGAGATGAATTTCTGAATTTTGTTTCATTTTCCTATCACATGAAGGCACTTCTGTTAAAGACGGTAACTAATAAATGTTATATTTCAATTAAATTCATATATTTTTAATACAAAATGTTAACTCAAAACTCGAGTCAATGTTAACAACTTAATATGACTTACGCACAGGCTCCACGTACGTCAAGACGTACGATGTATTTTTTTTTACCTCGTACGTCAACAGAATGAACTCTTATGATGTAAAGTTATAAATGCAGTTTATATTATGATATTATCGGCGATCGTTTTAACACATGTAAAGAGTAAACAGAACGAATGATAACTCTTATTTACTGCAGACGTTGATGACGTCATTTACTGTTAAAAATCGGAGATATTTTTTTTTTCGGGGACCATAAATAGATATTGCTCCACACCCTAACCCTATCCCTATCCATAACCCTAATCCTATCCCTAACTCTAATCCTAACCCTAATCATATCCCTAACCCTAATCCTGAAAAAAAATCTGGAAAAAAAAATATGATTTATTAAAAAATGACCATCAATAGATATTGCTCCACACCCTAACCCTATCCCTAACACCCTATCCCTAACCCTGATCCTGAAAAATAAAATCTGAACAAAAAAAATTTATGTCTCTATTAGGAATCGAACCCACACATAGCTAGCCTAACTGGGTCTCAGCCAAGCAAACAACCTACATCACTAGCGCGCCACACAAACTAACCTCTCATTTTAATGTATAATTAGAAAAAAATGCGAAAAGAAAATAACTTCAAATCATAAGAGTTCATTCTGTTGACGTACGAGGTAAAAAAAAAATACATCGTACGTCATATGTACGTGGAGCCTTTGCGTTTGACTTACGCACTGGCTCCACGTACGTCAAGACGTACGATGTATTTTTTTTTACCTCGTACGTCAACAGAATGAACTCTTATGATGTAAAGTTATAAATGCAGTTTATATTATGATATTATTACTTACACAATGATGGTGCTTAAAATCGGCGATCATTTTAACACATTTAAAGAGTAAACAGAACGAATGAGAACTCTTATTTACTGCAGACGTTGATGACGTCATTTACTGTTAAAAATTGGAGATATTTTTTTTTTTCGGGGACCATAAATAGATATTGCTCCACACCCTAACCCTATCCCTAATCCTATCCCTAACTCTAATCCTATCCCTAATCCTAATCATATCCCTAACCCTATCCCTAACCCTAATCCTGAAAAAAAATCTGGAAAAAAAAATTTATGATTTATTAAAAAATGACCATCAATAGATATTGCTCCACACCCTAACCCTATCCCTAACCCTGATCCTGAAAAATAAAATCTGAACAAAAAAATTTATGTCTCTATTAGGAATCGAACCCACACATAGCTAGCCTAACTGGGTCTCAGCCAAGCGAACAACCTACATCACTAGCGCGCCACACAAACTAACCTCTCATTTTAATGTATAATTAGAAAAAAATGCGAAAAGAAAATAACTTCAAATCATAAGAGTTCATTCTGTTGACGTACGAGGTAAAAAAAAAATACATCGTACGTCATATGACGTACGTGGAGCCAGTGCGTTTGACTTAATAAGTTGATTGTCTCATTTCATCAACTGTGTTAATGATATAAACGATAGTTTTTTTTTTTTTTTATATTATTAATTCAGTGTCTTCATCAGTCTCAGTCAGTGATCATCAGTATTATTTATTAGTAATTGTTTATGACGGTCCACTCCCTTTTTAGACACTTTAGTTCTGATAAATAGTGCGTTCTTTCACAGTCAAATGGAAAGGTTAGACTTAGTGTACACTAAGTCTTAGTCACAGTTAGTGTGAATCCAATGAGATGGACAGAAAAATTAGCTGCTAATATTTTTAAGTTACTTAAAAAAGCATTTTCTTTACCTATATTTCATTGTATTTTAAGTTAGTGGCTGCATAATAAATGGCAGTGTTTACATTTGAATACAACTGAATGTTAATTCACATTAAAATGTCTTAGACTAAACATTTCATTTGCATGTACATATGAAAGTGCCATTTATCTTATAGGTGGACCGTCTTTAAGAATTGCTTTTTAAAAAAAGTAAAGCTCCCTTAAGTCCCAAAGGGCCCATCTGGGCAGATGAAGCGTAGAATTCATCTGTTTCAGTAACCTCAACATTTTAAGGTATTGTGCGGTTAGCACAACACCCAGATGCCTTTATTCCCCCAAATTATAGTCAGGTACCCATTTAAAGCTGGGTGGACTTGGGGACTTTCACCAGGACCTGAAATAATCCCAAGGTTCTCACTGCCCCACCTTGTCAACATGTATTGAATGTGTTTCTGTTTATCAAGACCAGTGCTTAGGGCATTTATTCCATTAAGTGGTTTTTCTGTTTTTAGCACTTTCTTATACATTCTTTTAACCATGCTACATATTGGACAGAGATTAAATACAATTCAGATGGAATCAAAGACTCATATGATGTTGTAGACATTTATATTGGCTTACTATTATCAAAACAAACAAACACATATAAGTTTTATAGTAAAGTAAAGAGTAAAGTCTGTACAGTGTGTAATTTTCTGATTATATTTTGTTTTTACTTTTTAGGGCATATTTTGGTCTGTTTAGGGCATAAATGTTTGCATATTTATACCTTTTAAAGTCATCGAAATTTGAGCCCTATTTAAATAATTATTATTTTATCATTGTTATTTTACAATTATAATTCCATGTCTTTTTTTTTTTTTTACAAAAATGCTTTGGAGTAGTTCTTAAGATATGAATTACAAACTAAGAATAAAATCTTTTATTTTTTTTTAAAGGTTGAATGATTTTTTTTAAAGCAATTATTGAAAAGCTATGCAAGGAACTGTTAATAATAAAAGTAAAGACATATTATCTGGCTGGAAATACATTTAAAAAAAACAACATGGCTTTCAGTAAATAGTAAATTTGTGTTTAGTCCCACAATCTGGCTACACCATGCCACAGTCTATAAAAAAAAATTGGAGCAAATTTTCCCTTGAAATTAAACCCTGCTAAAGAATGAAGTCATTTTATTATAATGATTTTGATACATAATTTTTTGTCTATACTTCTTAATAATTCTCAGAGGACTGACTGGTACATTTAAAAATTTTCAGTAAAAATTTCAGCAGTATTTACTATGTCTCTTGGACTAGATGATAAGCTCTTAGGAGAAAAGGTACATTATTATTGTAGCAGTAGTGAAGAAGATGAAAATAACAGTGATGAAGAAAACGATGCAAATGAAGAGGAAGAAAGGCAGGCTACCCATGCTTCTATCAGATCTACTGCATCTTGTTCTGATCCTTTAGATACACAATACCCTGATTCTGTAGGACCTGCCGTAAATGTGAGTTGAAATACATAGTTTCATTTTAGATAAAAAAAAAAAATTCTTTATTTCTCTTTGTTTTTTATGATAAACAATCTATTAATACAAGTTTTGCTTAATTTAGAATCATGAAATTCTCTTTAGTTCCCGGTAATGTTTGTAAAATATATTTTAAAACAATTATTAATAGTTTCTTCTCAAGCAGATAAGAATAACGTATATTATTTCTCTGAAGGCAGTTAACTCTTTTTAACTAGTTGAATGCTAAACATTCCCAGACTGTTTGTTCACATTACTTCAAAAAGATAACCTAATATTTTAACATCATTTAGATAACCAATTTTAATAGCTAGATGAATATTGTTAACTAGAGAAGACCCTGTAAATGATGAAATGTTTTCTTTTGAGCTTCTGCTGGGACATTTTTATGGTCTTTTTAAAACTCCCCTTAGCTGATGCTGCATTGCTCTTAGTTAACTAACATCACCATGACTCAGACCTCTATTATGTTCTGCATGGATCTGGCTAACGATCTCAATACATAAACAGTTATTGAATTTCCTGAAAGCTGCATTCTCTAAACTAAAAAAAAACAAACAACTATTATAAAGCTATTATATTTTAACGACAGTGAAAATATTGTTTCAACTAATATCAGTAACATAAGAAATGTGGGAAAATGTCACAATTAAGGTTAAATTGCCTGCGTTTTATTTTTATAGACAGGGCCGAAAGGTGTCATTAAAGACTGGCGTGAGTTTAAACGGCTTGAAACAGAAAAAAGAGAAGAGCAGGAAAGAGACAGGCTGCAACTTGCTAAGAAATTAACCTTGACTTGCCGTTCACATGTATGCTTTTTTTCAGATATTTTACTAGTTATTTAAAGCAATATAGAAACTTAGTATATTACTTCTTCCCCTACCCCTCCATCATATTAAATTTAATTGTTAATGTTTTTAAAATTTCTGTATAGACCGTCACTTACTTTTTATACCTTTTTTTAGTTAAATGATGACAAAGAGAAGGAAGAGGATGAGCAATTCTTGGCTGAACTAGAAGAGCTTGAAGATGAATTTTTCAAGAAATACAGGCTGAAAAAATTAGAGGAAATGCGGAAAGCTTTAGCCAACCTGTAATAAATTTTAGTGCTCTACATTGTAATTTTCTTTAAAAAGAAATATTTAAAAAAAATTGTGAAACTTTTTGAACTAAAATCACTTTACAAATATTTATCTTTAGACCCAAATTTGGCAAACTGATCCCACTTACATCAGACAATTTTATTGAAGAAGTGGACAAAGAAAAAGGGAATGTCACCATAATTGTACACATTTATCAGGAAGTAATGTTTTATTGAATTTGAGATATTTAAAAGCAAGTGCTATAAATTAGTTATTTAATTTTTTTTTAGAATCTTTAATAAATGGCTAGTGTTATTTAAATATCTCTACTTCAGCGTGTTCCAGCTTGCGAAGCTATGAATGGATGTTTAATGTGTTTGGCCAGTGAATACCCCATGGTCAAGTTCTGCAAAATTTCTGCATCTGAAGCAAAGATGTCTTTTAAGTTTGTAAGTTCTTATTCTTAGTTGTCATCGTAATTTAATTTTGTTTATATGTATGATATTTTAATTAGGCATTGAAGAGAATTAACTGGCAGTTAGAATATTAGAATTTCTATCTTAGTATGATTACATTTAATATACTGCTGTTAAAATATATTCTTGTTGACATTTCAACGTCATTATTCTCTCCTAGATGAGTAATCATATAATTATATATAAATAGCAATGCACATTCTGTATAATATATATTCTATAATTAATCACTAGATCAAATGCTTCATAATGTAATATTTGATGGAAAAACAATTGTTTGGTATGACTTTCATCAAATACTACCTCTCATTCCAAAATACTTATTATATGTCAATGTGTTATCTTTTTTAAATACCTCATATTTGTGACAGAATATTATTGTTTTTGAAACTACAATCTATTGCAGACTATATAATTCTAAAGAAAATAATGATTACAATCGTTTTCTAATGCCCATTAGTGGTAGGGCTATTAAATAATGCTGTATGTAATATTGAACTCCCACATCACATTTTTGATGCAGAAGAGTTTTACCAAACTTCATTTCAACAATTATACAAAGAAAAAAATTAGTAGTTAATAAAAAAACTTGCTGTATGTCATGTTGTTCATCATCAACGTTTAATTGCTTGGGAAATCTTGGTGAACTATGTACAGATTATGTCAATATGTCATGAAAGTTACGAACTAAGTCTAAAGCTATTAGTTAAATGGGATAATGAAGCATCTTTTACTGAAGATGATGATGAATGGGACTGTTTGTTATTTCATGTTGATTAGTATATTCTCTAAGTTTAGCACTAAAGTAAAAAGTTTCAATTAAACTTACTTCAAAGATGTCAAAAGATTTTTTAACTGACATTTTTGGACTATTTTAATAAAGATAAAGTACTGTTAAAATAAGATGAAATGATTGAAAAAAAAATTAATAAATGATAGTTATTTCTGTTTTTAATACAAAATGTGTCTACAAATGAAATTTAATACTTACTTGTTATAAGAATTTTTTTTTAAGAAGCAATCTTCCTATTTAATTGAACTGAAATTATTAATTAATTTTACCTTACCCTGTATTTTTTTAAAGGAACTTCAATTACATAATGCTCAGCTTAGAAAGAACATAACAGTTACAAAAATAATTGGAAATAAAATCAAATACTAAAATATTTTGTGATCTCTCACACTGTCTCACTTAACATATATCTCAATTTTTTTAAAGTACTAAATGTATACTAAGAAAGGCCGCAGGAATTAAAACTCATTTTGAAAGAATGGTACATTGTCTTTTCTTCTTCCTTATACTGTGACACTCTGTGTAGAAGACTTTTTCCCAGATGTAGTAATCCTTGATCAGTGAGAGTATCATGTGCAATGAGCAATAGCTGTAAAGGCACCAAATAGTAGTGCATGGATGAAACTCACAGAAAGTAGTTTCTTTAGCAATGATATCTTCTTTATTTTACTATCAAATCTGCATTAAATTAATATATTCTAATTTAAGAACCATTTTATAATCAGACATAAATTAATTTTTAGGCACAGAAAGGAGTTCCAGCACTTTTAGTCTATAAAAATAAAGAATTGCTTGGAAATTTCATAAACCTTAGAAATGAATTTGGAGATGATTTCTTTGCAAATGATGTGGAAAGTTTTCTTCAGGAGTAAGTAGCATTTATTTTCAATACTCCTTTAAATAATTTATGTCTTGAAAACTGAAAAATATTGAATTAAATATATATTATTCATTCATTACAATAAAATTCTTTTGCAGGCATGGCTTTTTACCTACAAAGGATTCACTTTGCATTATTAGAGATAAAACTACAGGAGAAATTAGAGGAGCTCTTCCAGAAGATAAGGACAGTGATAGTGACTTTGATGTGGATTAAAATTGTGTTAAATTGTAAAAAAAATGAAGACACTGTGTTTCGGAGCCAAAAAGAAAATTCAAACCAAGCACTTAAGCATGGAAGCACGAAGAACAAGAATTATTGTGTTGGAGTGAAATACAATTAAGTCCATGCCTATATTATTTTTTTACTATTTCTTATGCCTTGATACAGGATTAATATAACTTTTTTCATGTTATTTGTCCATATGAACCAATTTATTAAAAAAAAAATTGCACTTTTTATTTAAAGAATGATGGACTTTATTTTTCAGAAATAAATACACCTGTTTTTAAATTCACTTTTTTTTTTTTTGGTATTTAAAAAAAAAAGAATTAGGACATAAGGAAAATGCGAAATGATAGATATGGTAAAAACATTGTAATAAAAATTGAGTTTATTTTAGTAATACTAGAAAACTATGACACTAGGTGGGGTGGCCTGAAGGCCATATTTAAATATTGGTAAATGCTGATATATTGTTTTCTTGGGTTCAGATAAAATTACTCGCTATGAGTGGTTACCTGGCACTTGTGGGAAAAGTAATGGCAATTTAGACATTTGCTAGCCAAGCAAGACTTTAGTATGTAGTAGGTATTTTAAAATCTAGATGACGCAGTCTGGAATATATTTCTTAAAATTATATATTAATAGAATGGTAACTGTCCTACAATTTAAAATAGATTAGAAGTACTACTTAACGGAACAGGTCTATTTAGCCTTAATGGAAGTAGAAGACATATTTGTCAGCTAAACAAAAAAGTGTTCTTTTTTTATGTGTAACTTATTTTAATAATAGCCTAAGGAAAATTTTCTAAATGCATTGGATATTAATACACAACTATTTGACATTTTTAATTCTTTGGATTGCTGTATTTCATTTATGTTCATTTGTCTTAAATGTTCAGTGTTCAGTATCTCATAAACTTTATAAAGAGAAATTTTACAACCTATATGTCCAGTTATATAGGAGAACCAAATTCCTCTAATCTTTCTTTGGGCAATGTGCTTTACAAAGCCGGACTTAGCAATGGGGGGTTTATAGTATTTGAGGTAGGGATGGCCAAGCAGTGAAAAACACTTGACTGTCTACCTGAGATCCCTGTATTCAATCTTCTGTGAGAACAAAGGGAATTTTTCCATTGTCCTGGTGAAAGTTGATTGAAAGTCCCTTAAGTCCACAACTTTCAATGGGTATATACCTTTGGTTGGGAAATTAAAGGCAGCTGTCCTTTGTGTGGTCACAGAAACAGAGGAATTATATAATTCATATGCTCCAATGGTTTTTTGGGGCTTAGGGAACTTTTTTATACTATTTAAGTTTTAAAAATTTAAATAATCGATTTTGCCTGGGGAACTTTTGTACTTTTATTGTGACCTATTACAATGTAATTTGTGGTTTCTAAATGGTAAACTTCATACTAAGGATTGTTTATGTATTGACACATTTTCTTATAGGTTTATCTCATTTTTCTTTTCAATAATTATATTAAGATGAACAACAGGTGAATTCTAACAAATATTTGAATTCAAGTTTGTTTAATAAAACTATACCGTATTTTAACATCAAACTCATAACACAGAAAAGCTACTGTTGTTGTCTAACTGTAGTTTAAATAAAATAATATTCAATGAAAATTGTGCAATATTGTTCAATGGCAATCTCCATTGTCTTATGAAGATACATTTAAAAGACCATTTTTTTAATAACTGGTTTATATATCAGTAGTGAAGTTTTAATATTGCAGTGGCATTTTCAGCTAGTCATTTTAATCTAGATAGTTGTCTTCAGAATTGTTCTTAGAGAATAGCAGCCGGCTTGCAGGTAACTATGTTATTAAATACAATGCACTGCATTTCTTTTACCTTGGAATGATTTTGTTAACTTTATTATTAGGATAAAGTCCTTTTATAGCAAAGAATCTCCTTTATGTTCTTTTTCCTTTAAATATTTTGCTTTGTGACATAATCTGAATCAGGTTATGTTCTATTGTTTTAATAATCAATGTATAGTATTAGAATGGGCTACTTATAACATTTATTTTTCTTTTCATTACTTTTCCTTTATTTTTTTTTTGATGTTTCAGTTTTGTGTTTATAAACTTGTATTTAAGGGTGTGTTAATTCTTTTTGCAATCAAGCAGCTTTGATATTTTATATTTTTCTTGATTAATACACACCTAACATTTATTTGTACATTTTGAAATATTGATAGGTTAATTTTATTTATAGAAAAATTCATAGAATAAAAACTCAGACTTTCCATTGCTATGACTAATGTGTTAAGGTTTACCAACACTTTGAAATCACTACTTATTGTGTGTAATTACATTTTGAAGTAAGCTGAAAATATTATCTAATGAACAACTGTTTTTACAGTTTATAGAACAAATGTTTTTACAGTTTATAGAATCACAAGTATAATAATTATTTGTTACAAAGATCAAAAGACATTAATGATTTTCAGTATGACATTTTAAAGAAAAAATGTATTAATTTTAGTTCATTGAAAAAAAAATGTTAAGTCACAAAATTATTTTTCTTACAGTTGAGCTCAATGATTTTAAATGTATGTTAATATTAAAAAAAACAACAACTTGATATGAAGTGCTAAGTTAGTATTAGAAAAGTAAAACTTAACTAATTTTATTTAATTTTGCTTTCTGTGAATCTGTGCAAATAAAATTGTGCATAATTGCATTCTTTATTATTTTATTAGTTTGTTCTTCATAATGATTTAAAATACTTCATATTAGCAGTTTAGAGGCTGTGTCTTGTTGGGCTCATTCACCACAGTATACACATGAAATGAACACCACATGACCATTATAAAATAAAATTACAGGCATTTTTTTACAACTAATTGCCATTTATAATTTTAAAAACAAATTTGGCTTACAAAAAAAAATCTATAATTAATATTTTAAATACTTTATTCTAAGTATACTAGTTATGTAAAACCATAACTAGTGCAAAGGTATGCACAATACCTGAAAATCCAGATATGCCTTTAGTTATTTAAATACATATTTAATCCTCACCCATGCAATTAAAAATACCTTTTTTTATACCAAAACAAGCTCTTTTTTGCATTTGCTGTAATTTAGTACAGTCAATATATTCTAACTGGCAGCAATGTATATTATGCGTTACAAAATTATTTTAAAAAAAGCAAGTAAATTCCCCAAAAAATATTTTATAAAATCTTGTTTCAGTTAATTGTTAAAAATGTAAAATGACGAACATTATTGTACAGTTAGATAAATATATTAAAAAATCAACATTAATTTAAATAATTTCAAAATATATTCATAGTTTTGATGCATTACTGATTATGCAAAGGTAGTGATTTTTAAAATTTTTATCCCTATCCCCCCCCCCCCCCCAGATAATGGTGACAAGGCCAGATAGTTGTGAGCTAGATATATAAGTTGAAAGTCTACTTCAACTAAAATGTCATTTTGGAGAAAACACTCATTTGAAGTTGGCATCACTGGCTGTCTGACTCACTGAGCTATATAAAGCACATGAGTTTTTCTTAGAAGAAAAAAGTTTTTTTTTAATGTCTAGGTTTTTTTACTTTAGTAAATGTAAATAGAAAGTTTTGTGTATTTATAGTTGTCTATTCTTATGCAAAAGGTTCTTGACTATTCCTGCTTAATGAATAATATTGTATGATTTGTATAACACCAAATTTTACACAAGTCTGTGATTATTAATTATTGTGTCATAATTGGTTGACTAATTAAATGGCTTTACAGTCTTCAAATTTTAGAGCTGGTACAGCTGCTGTACCGTCTTCCAAAGTTGAAATCAGTGTTTCGTGCAGGTAATTATCAAACATCTCAAAAGAAAAGAGACTTGAAAAGAAGTCTAAATTGACTATTTCACATATATTCAATAAAAACAATTTCACATTTGAGACTTAGAAGGCTTTACTTTGTGTCTTAATATGCTGTTTAAACTGTACTTTTACCAACTGATACACTAGTACTAATGACACTATTGTTTTTAACTTATTCGTATAATATTAGTCAAGTCACAAGTGTTAAAAACTTTGTCCTGAAATAGGTTTGATAAAATCGCATTTTAGTGTTAGGAACAGAGCCAGAATTTATTTTGATGGCTCTATTACTTACAATTAGTAACATAAGTAATTACCAAATTAATTCAAATAATCAATTATAATCACTGTAAAAATAGTAAAAGTGTATTTTTTTTAGATTTTTAGTAAAAAAAAACAAAAAAACAATTACTATTACAACTAGTAAACATTGTTATTAAATGTATACATAAAAAACAGGCTTGTATATTAATAAAAAGTAACACTGCTATTTGAAATAGAATAAAATGATGGCTGAATAATGTAGAAGTAGAGCATACTTTTAGGACTTTTGACTTGATGACATTGTGAATGTGGGGGGAGGTGTTACAGGTGGGAAAAAAAGTTGTTTTTTTCAGACTTTTTATGGTCGCCAGAAACGGCAATTTTTTTATAAACAGCATATAGATAGCATGATCACAATGGGAAAGGACTAAAAAATGAAAAAAAAAAATGAATTCATGAGCTGGACGTTAGAATTTCAAAACCATTTTATATTCTAAAGTTTTTGAATTTTCGCAGCTCAGTTTTCAAGATGTTTGACTTTTAAGGCATTCAGATTAAAAAAAAATGTGGGGGTGGCATTTTCAGAGCATTCCTCTGACACAGCCTGCTTTCATGTTCTGGGTGGGAGTAGTGTTGACATTTATTAGCCATTTTCAAGTCAACAAAGAAACCAATCTTTTTAGAAATAGAAAAATAAAAGGTGTTTTAAATTATATGGACTGTGAAGTCCTAAATAGGGTACATTTGTAATTAGCTTATGCTTCATAGAGAGTTTGTTGTTTATATGGATGATGCTGTTCCTTAGGGGAATAGATATTTAATTGAAAAAGATTTTAGGGGCCATTTTATATATAGATATATATGTTTTATGTAGTCATCCAATCATACAATTATTCCTCCATTTCTTCATTTTCAGGCACCTGTTTGTTCACTGTTTGAAAATGCCAAACTGTGAAAAAAATTCAACGTTTTAAACTTGTCAAAGCTATCTTAATGTGTCTGTGTAAAAAGGTTGATGTTTTTGAGACTCTCAATTACAAAGCTATTGTACTTTGAAAATGTTAATTTTCAAAGTTTCTGTGGCATCATAAAGAGCAGAGTGGACATTTATGAAGACTTCCTTATGCAGAGTAACAGTCCTGCAGTTTATATTAAAATATCTTTCGATTTCTAAAACTTGAATAAATTTATGGAAATGAAACAATAACAGTATGAAGTGCATCAGTAACAATTTCACAGTTTCAGTGGACTCAACTATTCAGCCATAAAGTGTTGATAACAGAAAAGCTGTGTAAAGCATTTCTACAAATACTGCATCCATCCCATCACACCAGCATTAATATTTATGCTATTCTCTCTTTACCAAAACCTGCTTTTATTTATATTATCTTACCTTGATTTTAATTCTATTATAATTATTTTCCCCCCAGAAAACTGAGAGATCTAGATGTTTTTTCCAAGTCAGACCCGATGTGTGTTTTATACATGCAAGACATTATGTCCCTAAGATATATTGAGGTAATGAAATACTTCTATTATACGGGCAAGTATAATCTTTTGATAACATATTATAGTGAGATATAAAGAAGTGTAATACAAAATTATAGGCCTCTTACATTTTTGGGCAATAAATTAAGCAGCAGAAGCCTTAGACAGATGACATATGAATCTATCAACAGTTGAAGGCATATTTAAACCTTTCTTTGTTCAATTAAAGTTTGAAAACTTAAATTAGTTCTAAGTTAAATTATTTTGTAATAATAATTGACTTTCAACAACCGTTTTAAAAAAAGTCTGTTTTGGTAAAATACCTTACTGTAATGTCTTGTGGTTTTTTATTTTTAATTATTTTTTGAATATTTTTTTCAGATCGGAAGAACTGAAATCATAAAAGATAATTTAAACCCTCAATTTTCTAAACATTTTATTGTTGATTACTTTTTTGAAGAGTGCCAGAGATTAAAGTTTGAAGTGTAAGTCTTTAATTAATATTTATTTGTAATTAATTTGTATTGAATACATTCTTTATTCAATAAATTCCTTTTCTTTTTATACATCCTTTTATTTATATTTAATACATTTTGATATTTTATACATTTCTGTTTTCAAAGGTAATCTTTCTTTAGCAATGGACTATTGCTTTCTAATTTGTTTTGACTTAGCTAGTCATATTCTGTTAAAATATGTAAGTTACTTGAATACCTATTAATGTTTCAACTGAGTTGTCATTTGTAGAAAATGTTGGTAAATGAAATTTAATTATCACATTGTCATTTTTTTGACTAACTTTTCTTTGAAATAGAATGTATTTATACTTTTTCTTATTTCCTGTTGATTGCATCTTTTATTATGGACCAATGATGTATTGGAAATAATTAAAATGTGTAATTTATTAAATACACTTATAGAAATTGAATCAATATTTTTAATTAGGTATCATTATATTTATAAATTTAAAAATCATTTTAAGCATACATTCATTTACTGGGCTAGTATTGACTTGAACACATTGTTTTCTATTAATTTTTAGCTATGATGTTGACTCAACTAGCCACAACTTGTCCCAGCAGGTAAATTTAGATTTGAATTGTTTCCATAGTAAACATTTTTTGTGTGTTTTTTTGTTTAATGTGATTTTCCTCTGCTAATTGAACACATAAACACATAAATTGTATTTTCTACAAATCTTTTTTGCATTATATAAATGTTCTGGATTAGCAAAAATGCCTGAAATATTGTAAGTGAATAAAATATCATCTGGGATAAAACCAGCATAGGTAGATTCATAGTTAGTTATAAAATTATGTTTGATTTTAAATATGTTTGATAGTAAATGAATTCTCTGCACATATTAAAGCATTTATATTTATGCTTACATAGAATAAAAGTTATATAATTAAATAAAACAACTAATAAATAAGTTTATTTATCTTTTTTGTAAATGAATGTAATGAGAATTATATTTTTAGGTATTTACTTTTTTAGTAAGTTTCAAAATGCTGTCCATAAAATAATTCAATGTATAACTATGTAATAGAAAAATCAGAAAGACTCAAGTTCTTAAAAACTTAAAATCTCATTTTAATCAACATTTTTATGGAGATGTGAATTTTATGGAAACATTTTTTTTTCTTTCTTAGGACTTCATTGGAGAAGTGGAAGTAACTCTTGGTGAAATGGTCGGATCATCTGGCGGCTGTATAATTAGACATTTAAAGAATAAGTATGTATTTTTATATGGTTTGTATATTGTTTTCCTCTTACTTCCAACATATGTATTGTTATATTTAATGTTTCCCTCTTACTTTCAAAATCAATAATTAATTGTATACCTAATTCCAGAATATGTTTATTGCTTTACCCATTAACAAGAGTTTTGCTCAGAATAGCTTTTATAGCTTTAGAAAATAGATAGATAGAGTAGCAGTAATGAAAATATTTAATGTGTAAAGTAATACAATCACAATTATTAGTTCTTAAAATTTGTAGCTATAATATTATATTTTCAAAGTAAAAAGTTTAATGTAATAGGATCTCAAAATAAACAAAAAGTATGGTACTGACAGTATCTTTTTTTTTTTGCCAGAAATTTTCCACCAGGAAGTAGCTGTGGAGAAATTATTTGTGAGAACTTTAAATACAAAGTAGAATCTGTTTTGTGAAAAAATTTGTTTCAATTAATTAAAGTAAGATCGTTTTTAAGTATGGGCTTGTAACTTGTTTATCTGACCATCCTTTATTACTTTTTCAGTGAGAGTAGAAGAACTTAGCTCAAATAAGGTAAGGGTGCTAGTAATTTAAGCTGAATTATTTTCCTTATTACATGTATTTATTTTAAGGGTTAGGGTTAGTTTACTTATATGAAGCACTTTAACCTTACAAGCCTTACAACACACCATGGGTTTGGCTTAAAAACGTCTTATATATTAGCCTCTCCCTCATTGTGTGACTTTCTTGATGACATAGCTTGGTTATCACAGTGGTCCATTTTACTGTGTGCATTCAAAAGCATCTTAAAAATAGTGTTGATAATGATTAACAGCCAATAATGTGGAACATTCACTTTAGAAACAGAATTCCTCTAAAATTAACCTCATAACATGCTAATTTGAAAAGCAAATCAGACAGTCTTGACATAAAGCACAAACATTTTAAAAAGATCATTTTCTAACATTAAATTAGTTTACATTAGTATACTTATTTAGGTACTTAAGATCTTAAATCAACTATATATTAAATAATACAATCAAAAACACATTATGCTAGTAAAACAAGGGAATAAACTTTTTTTTAGGTGTTCTAAACATAAATTAAGTTAATTTGTTACACCAAAAAAAAAACACACATTATTACTGATATTTGAAAGGAATAACAATGGAGACTTTTATTGAGATGAACACACTTTTCGAATTGCCTGCTTGTTGCAATGGTTTCTTAATTTCACAGAAGGGCTGGATGAAGTGTTTAATGTTTAAATGAATTAAATATAATTTAAATGTCAACTTCATCAACGCTATTGAGCGAGGGCTGGTTCAATCAACAAAACACACCATACTTGGCCAGCTGGCTATAGTTTGCTCATGTCTGATCAAAATAAATAAATACTGTACATAGTTAGGATAGACTGACAGATAAATCACCAATTAAAGATTTCCGATTTATACTACAAATATCACTAACCTGTATATTACATTTATCATCATAGATTGATTTCAGTTGTATGATTTCAGATGCTCTGACTCCTTAAGTACTGCTAAAAATTGTAACAAACATGAGTTTTTAAAAAACGTTTGGTTACATATGCGCAAACCTTGCCTTCATGGGCATTGCTGGGCAAGCCATTTAGTATTATACTTTAATCATAATAACTTGATTGAAAATGTTATTAAATAATCAAAATTAAGCAGTAGATAACAGGAAATTAAAACCAGAAAAAAAACATCAGTTATCTTTTAAAATTAGATTAAAAATAGTTTTAGTTTTAACAATTTTTAAGAGCATTTCTATAATATTGACAAATATAGACAATTATCAACCATTCTAACTTTAATTTTTTTTTTGTTTGTTTTAACACTAATTTTCACTTAGGAAATTATCACAATATATGCCAGAGGAAATGATTTAGATCAGAAAAACTGGTGGGGATTATTTGGCAAGTCAGATCCTTTCTTGACATTTTACAAGGCAAATGAAGATAACAGGTAATTTTGTTTCCACTTTGAGGTAACAAATTCAGCATCTTAACTTTCCTCTCTCTTTATTTTTTAGTATTACTTCTTAAGTGACCTCATTTTAATTTGTCACTGCAAGAAAATTATTACAAACAGAATGTTTGTTTTGCTTTCTAATCAGTCTGTAATTCATTTCTGGTTTCATTTTCTTTTTTGCAGTTACACAGTGGTTCACAGGACAGAAGAAATAAAAAATACTCTCAATCCAACCTGGAAATCATTTAGTATTCCATTGAGAACATTTTGCAATGGAGATTATGAAAGGTTATTTACTTTGTCTCAACATTTAAACAAATTGGTTTTATATATGACATGCAAAATACCCACCATTTGCAGTGGATTAGCACTGCCTTAAAATTTTATAAAGAAGAAAATGAAACCTTTGTTAAGTGAGTTAGAATACAACAACATTTTATAAGTATAGATAATTATTAGAATACAACAACATTTTATAAGTATAGATAATTATTAGTTATTTTCTGAAATAAATGGACGCTGGTACTTCTTATTGCATACGCTCTCATTCATGCAGGGAGAGTTGATACATGTATTATGACGTCCATCATGCTGGATTTTATTATTTACAGTAGGTCAGTCTGTGGATCAGTGATTTTTGCATGGATATTTTGATCGATGCAGCTGACTTAACCCTATCTTTTAGCCAAAACAGAATGTGTGCATGGAGAAGGAAGTGCTTTTGCCATTCTCTGGTGTACATGCAAAAAGTTTTTCTGCTGTTACTCTTCCTGAGCAAGTCCATCATTTTGCATATTTTCAGATGAAATACTTGACTGATAAGGTCATGGTGAGATTTTTTACTGCAATGAGAACTTCAGAGATGTCAGTCCATTTAGGATTGCAGGTAAATGTGATGAATAGGTCAGGGCAACCGTAATGATGTACGCTGTTCCAAGCATTTTGTGCACGCCTGTGCAGATACTTAAATGCTCCAGTGGATAGCATCTTTCAAGTGGATGTAATTTTCAGCTTTTGGTTTCTTTTGTCATATGTAATTTAATCTCTTGGATTCCAATTTGTGCATACATGTCAACTAAAAATTGTTTTATTAAAAATGTGAAGGATAGAATAGTATTATAATGGGGTTCTCTGATCATAAGCCGATATGAATAAAAGTTTGCTTCAAAGAAGATTTTCCTCATAGGTAATTTACTGCCAGGGTGAACTTAAGATATAGACACAGAATAGTCATCTTCACCAAAGCAGAACATGAACGGATATTGAAGTGAATCATAGGATGTGTGTGATTCCTTATTGCATTGCAGTGTTTTATCTCTTCCTTTCATGAAAATGCATTCTCGAAGTTTGACCAACAACGAGAACACCAACTTCACATAATTCTGTTGTATAAAACCTGTCTCCATGTGCATATATTAGTTTTTTGTTGGTGTGAAAGACAACTTTGAAGTCTGTGTCTTCAACTTTATTAGTATCAATTGCGGAGTGAAGTCTTGGCTTAACTGTTGGATCTGTTACATTTATGCAGATTCTTTTGCAATAAGTGCACTACAGGCATCTTTACTCAGAAACATTAGCATACTGTATTTGTGTTTCCTTTTCTTTATTTGGCACGAGCAACTTTATGCATCTCTGTGAACTTTTTATATTTGCGTGTGTGTATTTGGCAATAGTGTGTTTATGAACTTGTGGATTTGCCTGCAAGTAATGGTTGACAGCATATCTGTTGACATATGGATTTTTCCAGGTCTATTTAGCAGTAGCGTCACGAAGTAGTTTCCACCTAGCTGCATCAGTAATTTTACCCCTATGTCTGACTCGCTTCTTTTTTAATGTTTTATCATGGTTTGTTTGGTTTGCAGTACATGTTTAAAAGGCATTGGTGGTTGTCCAAAAGAGTAAAATATTTTGCCATTTCTGTATACTTTGAAGTGTCAAGCAAACACTTCTGCAGCAGCCATCAAATCACATGTGAAGAGCTTAAGCATTTCACTCTTAAAGCATTTTGTGTAGTATTTGTTATCTCCTGTACCGTCATCAATCCACATCTTGAACATGTCCCAGCCATTCAGTTCAGAAAACTCAATGTTCCTCAAGAGATGGACTGACATGACTGTACAATGAGAAAGGCAGCCATCCTCTCAGGGCATGGGAATTATAGTTTTTTATCGAAGGTTATCACTTCAATAGACATGTAAATGGGAGAACGTTAAAGGACGTTAGGTAACTCTAAATTACATTCATACCAAATCTAGTTGTAGTTGTTTGATAAAAAATTTAGTGATTGAACACTGTAAAGAAAGTCTGTAGAAATTAAATAATAATTTTACCATAATAAACATCTGCGCTTTTCATTTAACACCAAAGCACTCATTCAACAAAAGCATATGTAAATAGCAAAGATAAACATGCAATTATAATGACAGTGAGGTAGAATTTCAAAATGAATCCTACTTATCTTTTGTAAGTAACCTGTAAGGAATGCGCTTGCCAAACTTCAGCCTTCTATCTCATATATGAGTGCTTGAAGGCTTTGCCTTTTATTAGTATTTTAGTTTTATTATTTTTTAATACAGAAAATGCTAAAAATAAACATATGTTATATATTTGTGTGAAATTTGGTTTTGCATGTTAATATAACAATGTATTTTAAGTACAATTTCTTGTTATTTTTCTTTTAATCTATTAAAGTTCCCTTCTTAGCCTTCGGGGCAGATGAAGTGTAGAATTCATCTGTTTCTATAACCTCTGCATATGAAGGGATTGTGTGGTTAGCACGACGCCCAGCCGAGTTTATTTGCCCAACTTAAAGTCAGGTACCCATTTAAAGCTGGGTGGACTTGTGGGACGACTTTGCTTTAATCTATTATCTGATACTAAATTGGAAACAAATAAAAAAATGTATGAAATATATTCAATATATATATATTGCCTTAAAGGCTTACCATTTTAGAAGTATTCAAAAATATGTCACTTAAGAAATCTTTTCAGGGTGATAGATTCCTCTATTATCATATTTGATTTTTTAAAGTTAAAAGCTTAGTTTTCAGACACTGTAGGAACATAATAAAAGGTGTTGTGAGATAGCTTACAGATACTTTTACATGTAGTACTAATTACTCTGCCACCTGTCCCTTTTCTTATCTGTAACAAAATAAACTGACAAATATATCGTTAAATATTTACTCCATTGACATAGACTGTATAACTTAATAAAATAATGTAAAGTAAGCTGTTAATATTCTTCTTTACTCTGGATTGATTTTAATTATCTCTTAAAAAAGGATTCGTGTATCCCATAATTTTATGAAATCAGAACAATTTATTTTCTCCACCATCACAGGAAGAACAGAATGCTGGGAGATGTCAAACCCTAGTACTAACTTATTCATATTTCTGACACTTGTTTTTTAGTTTTATCCTTTTTTTTTTAAACTTTAAAATAGTATTTTTAAATTGTTCAGTTAAGTTTTTTTACCTTTTTAAAAGGTTTAGTAGTTTTTTTTTACATTTATCCATTTTTAAAATATTTTTAATTATTTTAAAAAGTTATGTGTAATTATTTATCTAGAACAGTCAAAGTTGAGTGTCATGATTGGAATGCTAGTGGCAAGTAAGTTATTTTTATTAGAAATTTGTTATTATTTTGTTTTTGATTAAAAATAATAATTCATTCATATATAATTTAAAAGATATAATGTAAATAAATGAATGTGTTATTCAACCTATATGATTCAAATGATTTTAATTATTAAAAGTAAGAATTATTAAGTAAGAAAAAAAACACTTTTACATGGGCCAGCGTAGAAACTTTTTTTTTCTTTTTTTGTTAGTTAAGTTAAAAATCATTTTATTACAAAATTTAGAAGTTCATCGTTAAAAAAATAACATGACATTTTTATCATACTTATAATTTCTTTTTCGTAGCCATGAATATATTGGTGAATTTTCAACAAATGTGAAAGAACTGATTTCTGCTCAATCTAAAACATTTGAGGTATAGTTTTTGTTACTAATTGCATTTTAAATATTTGGCATTTGTAGACATTTTTGTTAGGCATTCCAATTTGTGTGACGATTTCAAAAGACTGACAATGTATAACGTGTATAGGTCTGTAATTTAAAAAAAAGATTTTATTAATTCCATATATAACTTATACACGTATTTCTTTCATTTTAGCTGAAGAATCCAAAGTCAAGAAAAAAAAAAGACTCTGGAAAAGTAAACTTAATCTTTTTTTTCCCTCATTAGTTCCTATATTTATTTAGTTTATATATTTATTTAGCTAATTTATTTATTTAAGCTCGTATATTTATATAGTTTCTATATTTATTTAGTTCCTATTTTATTTAGTTCCTATATTTAGTTAATTCATATATTTATTTAAGTTCCTATATTTATTTAGTTCGTATATTTATTTAGCTCATATATTTATTTAGTTCATATATTTATTTAGTTCATATATTTATTAAGTTTATATATTTAGTTAATTCATATATTTATTTAAGTTCCTATATTTATTTAGTTCATATATTTATTTAGTTCATATATTTATTTAGTTCATATATTTATTTAGTTCATATATTTATTTAGTTCATATATTTATTTAGTTCATATATTTATTTAAGTTCCTATATTTATTTAGTTCATATATTTATTTAGTTCATATATTTATTTTCTGCATAAAATATTTACTTAACACATTGCAATATTCAGTTGAATATAAAGTTCTTTGAATACTTAATAAATGTTTTCTAATTTGGTAATAATAACCTTTTACAGATTCACATGAGTTGTACTATTGAGCAACAGAGTAGTTTCATTGATTATATAAGGGGAGGGTAAGTGTTAACTCTTTGCAAAATATTTCTATGAGCATGCACAATTTTGTTTTAAATAATATAAATAATAGCTTTCCTTTTTTTCTGCATTTTTTTCCTTTAAATTTACTCAAGAATAATGTTTATTACAATGGTGATCAAATGTATTAGTGTTGTGTGACTCCCAATGAAACAGTTTTTTTGATTATTTAATTACTTTTCCCCACTAAATCATTATAAATTTACTTTGGTGCGATTCTTGAAGTATTTTTTACAATATAAAAAACATGAATGAGACTTCTGTGGATTAATATTTAATACAGAGTCAGTACTTCTCGTAAAAAACTTTGAGTTGAAAAAATGTTATTTGAAGAAACCGATTTGAAACTGTTAGCTTCATCAATTTAGTGCTGATTTTTTTTTCAGAATTACTGATTGCTCCATTGTATGTGCGTAGATAATGTTCCTTTTTCAGCAACTTTAAGCTGTATATCTATTTCTAATCTGCGTTGTCTTTAGCAGTTTGTCATCTATTCTGATTTTCTCATTCTTACTGTCATGAAAAAAAAAATGTATTAGTTCAATTTGGACAAAACAATTCAGTTTTGCTTTCTGGCTAAACTTTAAGTTAATATTAAATTGTTAAACTGCTCCTGTTATATCTTTTTATGAAGTTAATTTTAAAAACTTTCACTCATTGTGTTGTAAATCAAAAATATAATCTGCATGCACAGAAACTATTGTCTGCTATGTTTTTTTTATTGAAACCATTGAAACACTGTATAATTTATTTATAAGGAATTTGGTTGTGACTTAAGTTTATAAATTCATTTAACAGCATGCAAATGAATTTCACTGTAGCAGTAGACTTTACAGCTTCAAATGGCAATCCTCAGAGTCCTGAATCATTGCATTATATTAATCCTTATTATCCTAATCAGTATGCTGCTGCTATAACTGCAGTAGGAGAAATCATCCAAGACTATGATAGGTATGTTGTTTTATTATTTATTATTAGTAGCTGTATCTTGAAGAATCTCCGCAATGGATTTCTTTTAATAAGCAGTATAGTTGAAATTAAAATGATTTAGATAATTTTTTCTTATTTCATCGCCATACATAAATCTTTATGAGTTTAGACATTACCACATCTAGGCAATTGGTAGAAGTTAGAACTTTGATGTTAACTTTACATTGACTATATATTAGAACCTTGATGTTAACTCATTATTTTACATATTTATTATGTAGTTGAGACACTAACATCCTGGCAATGACTAGATGTTAGAAACTTGACATTATCTCATTTTTAACTATGGAATTACTCATTTCATATAATTTTTTAATGCATTAATTACTTTAATAAAAAAATTATCATTTAAAGAGTATTACGTGTATTGACATTTTGGGGCCTGAAAATGTTTGTGATATGCAGATGAAAGCCAAGAGACAGTTTAGATACTATTCGTGATATGTTTCTACACTTACACTTCTCAAAATTCCTGAATCAAATATGTAGAGTCAATGAACTTCTTCAGAGTTCAAGAAATTTGTAGCAAATCTATGATTCTATTATTTTACACAAGAATGGATAAAATAAATTAACCATTAAATACCATAATTTGGTATTTATTTTGCTCTTTATACATGAACTTTGATTGTTAATCATTTGTGCCAAACCAGAAAGGAAGATTGTGTTAAAAAAAAAATTCAAATGCTCAGTAATTTGGTTATACATTAGACAATTCTAAAACCCAAAAAAATTTTCAATATTCATTTTCCATCTTTTCCTGAAATAGCTAAACATTTGTGTTTATTAATGAACTTCTTTGAAACAGAATGCTGTGCTAATATTCATTCAAGTTTTTTTCATAAGCAATAATTAACAAAATGTCCTGTTGTTTATTTTCAGTGATAACATGTTTCCAGCTCTTGGATTTGGAGCAAGAATGCCTGATGGCTCAGTGTCACATGAATTTCCTTTGGTAAATATTTTTGAAAAGTAATATTTGACATATAAATTGGTTAATTTGAAAAATAGAGTTGAATAACTTATCAACACTAAATATTTCCACAGAACTTTGAACCAACTAATCCATTCTGCCCTGGAGTTCAAGGAATATTAAATGCTTACTACCAAGCCCTCAACAAAGTGCAATTATACGGACCAACAAATTTTGCTCCAGTCGTTAATCATGTAGCTAGGTACATTTTTGTTTATCTTAACAAGCTTAGATGAAATTAGCCAGACTTGGTCACTTAATTAAAAAATAATAATTTATAGTTGTCTTGCAATAAAACTTGCATAAATCAATATGTATTCAATCTATAATACCATATCAGGAATATAAATCAAAACTAAATATGCGTTGTATATTTCTTAAAATTTTAAAGTGTGAAAAATGAATTAACTGTTTTTATATATATATATATATTTCTTACAAATAAAACAATCTGATATATAGTATATTGGTTTCTTGAATTTTGCATTTTGAACTCTTTATTTCATTTACCTTTGAATTGAAAATTCTAGATTTTCAAAGTTTTTGTGGTTTTTTTTTTCAAAATTGATTTCTCTAGCACTAGTTTATTATTTAAACTTTAGATTTGCTGCAGCAGTGAGAGATGGTTCAGAATATTTTGTTCTTCTTATAATCACTGATGGAATCATTACAGACATGCCTCAGACCAAAGCTGCCATTGTCAATGTAATGTTTCATAAACTTTTAATTTGATGAATTCATGTAGTCGCTTTTTTTTACTTTTTTTTTCATTGACAAAGATGCTTTCAAAAAACATTCTGTTGAAGCTTATATAGCATTGAATTTTAATAAGAACTAAAATGATTTGTTAATTAGTTGGGTTTGAACCCCACTCTACATGATCACCCATGATAAAATATCTAATATTCTTGAGTTAATTTTATATTTCTGGCTAAGAAAGGAAAGAATAAATGATAGTAAATTGGAGAATAATATTATAGTCTACCAGAGTTTGTTCACTGTGAAAGTAGGGTGTGTTGTATTGATACTAATATGTAGGCTATTTGATCTTCTGTTCAAACTTTACATATCCTTTGCCCTAGCTACTGAAACCAGTTTATTCTGCTTTCTTCTAGTACATAAATTCTGTAGCTCAAGGAAACCTGACCTGCTTAGGTATATATATATACTATACATTTGATATATTAAAATATACATATAATGAGAGCAAAAGTGTAAAATGAATGTTTCAAAGCTGTTTATTGTTACGAGTTTCTAATCTCTCTTTAGGTAGGCACTCAAGACACGTGGGTTCGTTAGTTGAATAATATAAGATTTATTCACAGTCTACAAATAGTACAATGTACAGGTTATAATAGTCCAGATGAAAACAAAGTCTATTATGTGTACAACTAATCCAGTTGAACGAGCCTATGTGTTATTGCTGGCGACCTGGTGTTCTCCAGCGACCAACTTTAAACCGTTCTTGCACTCGTCTGCGCTCTGTGTTCTCTCTGGTACTCATTTCACTGTGTGTCTTCTTTGTGTGTTACTGACCGGTCTGTTCCTGGCCGTTACTCTCTCTCTGTGTTCTCTGCGTGTCACTACCAGTCTGTTAGTGACCGTTGCTCTCCGCCCCTCATCAATCACAGCATGGTTCCTTTTATAGGTAGTCCACCCATGCTCGTTGCACCAGTTTCCTGCCAAAACTGAGGGTGGAGGTCGTTGCGTGGGTATGCAAGTGCAGGTGGCGAATTACACTATTTCATCACTCGTATCAAGGCAGGGGTAAACAACCAAAAAAGCAATGTGTAGGCGGTGTACTAAAGTCGTGATTGCATCATTTATCTTGGGAAGGGGGGGGTGAATCAGAGTTATAACATTATGATTAACTTAGCGATATTTGTAATAAAGTTCAATGATTTAAGACAATATTTTTTTCCAGGCTTCTACACTTCCCATGTCAATTATTATTGTTGGAGTTGGCAATGCTGATTTTACTGGTAAGTGTTTTTTTTTTATTAAAATGTGATACATATACTTGATTTGAAGCTAATTAAAGTTTATTTAAAAGATAAATATCATATATGACACATTGGATCTAAAATATAGAAAAAAAGATGACCTAAAATTTAGTCCACTTTGCCCTATAAATTCTCTTCACATATAATATAAGTTTTTGATATGATAAGCTTTAGCTTTTAAATGTTTCATGAATATATTTTAATCATTTTATTAAACAGAAATGAATATTCTGGATGGAGACACTGAGCGATTATCATACCAAGGTCGAGTTGCAGAGCGGGATATAGTTCAGGTAATCTCATTCTACATTAATGTTAAGCCATTGGGTCTGTTAAATCACTAAATTGATGTAACTTTTAAGTAAATTTAAAAGGGGCTAACCATAATGTAATTGTCATGGTATAGTTATGAGTACTACGCACACAGGTGTGTGTGTATCTTTGGAGCTTGGCCAACCAGGTCAACATGTGGTCACGGGGTCAAGATTCGAGATGTTTATAGAAAATAAATATGTTGTTTATTATTCTAGATATTTATAGAAAATAAATATGTTGTTTATTTGTAAATTGTATTGACTAAATGAGTGAGAGACAGAGCGATGTGGAATGTTCGAGTTGGATGGAAGGAAATTATATAAAGACGATGTTCAGTTGAGAAAGAAGGGAATTGAGTCAATTAAGTCAGTGAAGTCATTTGAGTTCAGAAGTTAAGTTGAGTATTGAGAGAGTATTGGAGTACATATCAGAAGTTTTAGTTGATCAGTTAAGTTCATTGTTAACAAGTATTATTCATTGGATTTATTCTGCTTATATGTTATTGTGTCGTCAATAAATCATATGAACCATGGACATGAATTGAGTTCTCATTATTAACCAGTTCATACAATAACATTCATTTACATGGTGGCCAGCAACATAGTGAATCCGCCTCCGAGGATACATCAAACAGAATTTGAGGAGACATTGAGGTCAGTGTTATAAGAAATACTCCTCTTAGAAAAGACTGTATATTAAATACGGCAGCATTTATTATATCTTTATGATACGCCACTACGTTGCATACTACAGAGAGCATTTCAACTGCAGTTGAATAATAATATCATTCATTTTATTCATCGCTGGACAGTAAATTGACCTGAATAGAATATACGCACGTAACGTGTGCAGTCAAGTGGAACATTGTTGTAAACAATTCTTACGTAGTCAGGTCAGAAATTTCATGAACTTTCAAGTTTATTTATAACTGTGCTGGACTGGAGTATTAGACTACAAAAACTGTAGTAAACTGTTTTATTGGAGTTTATTCGAGAACTAAGGAGAAGGTCAAGTAAACAAGGGACATAATTAGTATTAACTTGAGATAATTTAATTTAAAATCGTTGTGTCTAATTCCAGTGTACTAATTTTTCTTTTATTCATGTTACATGTATTTTTCAAATGAATATTAGACTAGCTAATTTCATTTGCTATTAGGAATTAATTTATTGTCTTTTTGGAGTTATATATACATTTTTGTATTTTTGAGTGAATTTAAGGCTCCACTTAGACACTAGATTTAAATATTTATTTAGTGGTATATGTCTAGTTTGTTTATACATTTGTTTATTAATATTTGTATTCCTCTTGTAAGATTCTTTTATCTTGTCCTAGATAATTTCATGGTTCATTGTTTATGTTGTTATTTTGATGTCATTATTATAATATTTTTTATATAGATTTGATAATATTAATATTTTAGTTCGTACATTGGATTGATTGCTACACACTTGAAATCATTGTAAAAACAAACTATATAAGATGGATGCGGACGCAAATAGATTCCTTGAGCTAGGAAGAGCAATAGGACTAGAAGGAACACAGCTAGCGAAATATGTTCGCGATTGCTTGAATGATGAAAAGGAGCGAATTATGCAAAAAGAGGAAAAAGAAAAAGATCGTTTACGCCAGGAGGAAAAAGAAGAAAAAGATCATTTACGCCAGGAGGAAAAAGAAGAAAAAGATCGTTTACGCCAGGCGGAAAAAGAAGAATTAGACCGCAAACACGAATTTGCATTAAAAATGGCAGAAATTGATGCCATGAAAAGACCCACGATTGATGAGAACTTAACAAAAATGACAACTCAGTCACAAACTTTAAAACATAAAATAAGAATACAACCATTTAGCAGCAAACATGGTGACATAGACAATTTTTTTTCTGTCATGGAGACACAGTTTGCAATAAGCAAAATAGATAAAAAGGATTGGATAATTTATCTTTATGAAGCCATGACCCAGGAAGCACAAGCTGCTTTGAACAATATCAAAGGTGAAGCTGCTAAAGACTATGATGTTGTAAAAAAATATTTACTGCAACATTATAACAAAACAGAGGAACATTACAGGAATAAGTTCCACAATACTTTAATGAATGCTGATGAACATCCGCAAGCATATGTCAACAATTTGGAAAGTTATCTCCTTAATTGGTTCAAAATGGCAGAAATTGACCATAATAATGCAAGGCAGATAATTGAATTAATCTTAGTAGGCAAAATTTTGACACACAGCAGCATGCAGCTTTACACTTACATAAAACAGAACAAAGTGCACTGTAAAGAAAAACTCATATCTGCCATATCTGATTTCAAAGATAGTCATATAGACACACCTTTGTTTAATTCAGTGCAAGAAAAATCATGTAATGTCATGCATGCCAATAATAAACAACGATACTCAAGTCTACCCGCTAGGATGCCTAAAACATGTTACATATGCCAGAGAGTCGGGCATCTACAATATGACTGTATTTATCGGAAAAGAGGAAATCCATATTCATATAAAAACACAACAGGAGCAAATAACCACATACCAGATATATTATCTAGATTGACCTAAGTTAAAATGACTATTGTAAAATATCACATTGTTTATTTTATATCAATCTGATCTATGATTGCATGTACTTCTTATTTTAATGTTGAATCACAAGATTGTATACATTGTATATGTACATACTTTTGACACTATGTATTCACATAAATTATGTTTAAGGAAAAGGGGGGAGGTGTCATGGTATAGTTATGAGTACTACGCACACAGGTGTGTGTGTATCTTTGGAGCTTGGCCTACCAGGTCAACATGTGGTCACGGGGTCAAGATTCGAGATGTTTATAGAAAATAAATATGTTGTTTATTATTCTAGATATTTATAGAAAATAAATATGTTGTTTATTTGTAAATTGTATTGACTAAATGAGTGAGAGACAGAGCGATGTGGAATGTTCGAGTTGGATGGAAGGAAATTATATAAAGACGATGTTCAGTTGAGAAAGAAGGGAATTGAGTCAATCAAGTCAGTGAAGTCATTTGAGTTCAGAAGTTAAGCTGAGTATTGAGAGAGTATTTGAGTACATATCAGAAGTTTTAGTTGATCAGTTAAGTTCATTGTTAACAAGTATTATTCATTGGATTTATTCTGCTTATATGTTATTGTGTCGTCAATAAATCATATGAACCATGGACATGAATTGAGTTCTCATTATTAACCAGTTCATACAATAACATTCATTTACAGTAATATTCATTCAATTTGGAGGGGAGGAAGTTAAAGCAAAACCTCCATGTCTAATAATTTTCAACATTCTTATCATTCCCAATATATTATTTAAATATCTTTGCTCAGTGTTTTTCATCTAAGCAGTTATTGTATCATTATTTTTATTATCTTAAAATATAAATTTTTTAAGTTATATGAAATCATATGACTCTGGAAACTTAAGAATTTGCTTTAAAATTCATTGCGGATAATTATTATTTTAAAAAAAAAATTCTTCTATTGTATTTACATTTTCAGTTTGTTCCATTTCGAAATTTTCTTACCACTGGAAGTAACATGAAAGTGTCCAGTGCATTCCTGGCTAAAGAAGTGCTGGCAGAAATTCCAGATCAGATTTTGGGCTATATGAAGCGTTACAATATTAAACCAAAGCCTCCAATACATAGTTCTGTCTCATCTAACCCTGGACAGAACTTAGGACCAGGATATTTTTCTAATGTTCCCCAAGAGCCGCCACCTCCCTACAGTTCTTAGTTCTATTTGTTGAATTAAATAGATAAATCAGTCTACTAAGTTAACTCCAAATATGCATATACTATTCTAAATAGTGTTTTGTTAATTATTCAATAATAATTTTTTGAATTTTATTTAAGGCATAAAACAAATTAAGATAAACACAAAATTACTGTTTATTAATCTGAAATAACGATTATATGCATATTGTTTTTTCATCTATTTTATTACAATTTTATGTAATGAATATTAAAAGAAGTCATATTATGTGATTTTAGTTTCTGTTTGTATTAAACTGTGAATGTTATCATTATATGTGGTTAGTTTTATTAATTAGTTTTTGAGTCACCTACAATAGTCACTCTTTGTGACCTATGTACTGAAAACTAATTGACGATGTATCCAGTAAGTTGTGAATGCCACAATAAAACATTAACACAGCCATAAAACAAATTATACAAAATTAGGCTGTAAATTTTATTCCGTCAATAGTAAAATGCCATCCGAATTATAAGAGTGTAGAATGACTTTTTACCATTATCACAATGACTCAAAGCAGTCACCTCTACGGTGATCTAGTACATTCATGATGGTTTTGCTGATGTAATAATATTCAAACATTTTATTATATTTATTCAGATTAGCTTTGTATTATTTATCAATAGTATCAAAGGTAGATTTATATTTAGGCACATTCTTTAATAATGTAAGTTGCTGCTTTTTTTGTATATTTTCTATTTTTTTTTTTACTTTAACATATTGCCACTGTCTATATAGCCCATATATTATACTTCTTTTTACTTCTAATTATATATTGTTTTTTTAAATGTTCTTTCTTGCTTTTTTTTTTTTAATAACCTCTGTGTAAATCTTTGTAACAAAAATATTCGTTGCAGTTGAATAATGCTGATATACTCACTTCATATAAACATTTTCAAATGTGTATATGCAATTAACAATGGGTAATATTTTTACAACTTTAAAATTTTTCTAATCAAATGAAATGAAATAAATGAAAACATTATTAAAATAATAGCCAGATAACATTTTTTTTTCAAAGTCTTTTTACAAAACCATTATTTGTTTTTTCATTTAAAACAAAAATTTTAAAAAATGTCTTTGATTAAAGTACTTTTGAACATTCTATACTTTAACTTTAGTTTCCCTTCCCTACAGATAACATGCATTATGTTTTTTAACACAGTTCCTATTGTTGTTTTATCAGATGGCTGGTTCAACTCTTCCCACTTTTTTTTCTGTTCATAATGCTAAAAAAAACGTTGCAAAAATGTAAAATTTCCAATATTTACACTATTACCGATGATGAGTTGAAAATGTTTTATGTTTCCATATCTTATATTTTCATTCTAATGTTGTTTTCTAATAAAATTTATTTGGGCTAGTAACTGGCAGCTGTGCTACTTATATTTTACTTTGTAAGATTGTATAATACAGTATTTGTCTCAAGTGGCTTTAAATAATTATGACAATATTTGCCTTATGGAAGTTATTAAAAAAATGTTTACAGAATTTTGTGGTCCTGACTTATCTGTGGTTATCTTCAGTTAATAAAAATAAAAGTAGAAACCATTTCAGTGTGATTTTCAAATGTTTCGAATTTTTGAAATAAATCCTGCTTCTCACAAGTAATGCCAGTTAAACTTATTTTCTTTTTAAAAATTTCTGTACATAAGTATGTGTTTCTTTTTGCTGTAAGAGCTGAAAATAATGGACATTAGTTTGGATGAAGCTGTGCTGATTAAACACAATGAACTGTGTGGCTGCTGACCATTAGGACACAAGCTTGATTCACATTAACAGTGTGGCTGCTGACCATTAGGACATAAACTTGCTTCATATAAACAATTAGGATCCAAAAAAAAATCTAAAAAAAACTTTTTCATTGTGCATTTTAGGTTTAGTGCTTAGTGCAAACTTAAACTGAATTGTGTATTGCAAAAGAACAAAAGAAAAAGCTTTTAATGGAGAGCAGCTTAAACAAGTATAAAACTAATTTATTGTGGAAATGACATGGCATTAAAAAGTCTGAAAAGCTTAAAGTGATTATCTAGATTAAAGTATAATAAACATGATCAGGTGCTATGTTGTACATGGAAATAAAATTAACCTCCTTTAATAAAACTCCTATAATAAATAACCTTTAATACCCTAAGTCTTGGCCAGATATTCCATGAATAATGTATCCTACCTAGTTTGAAATTTTTAAATCTACTGCCACACTTGACCACTATTTCAAAAACATTTTGGAACAGTGCAAAGCATTTCATTCATGAAATGATGATAATTATTTGAAAATTAGTTTTTACCATGATAGCATGAAAGTAAACGTTAAAAGAACATTCAACAGAACTTAAAACAAACTTATGAATTAAAAATACAAAGCCTAAATTTACCTGGCTACTAATGAAAATTATCACCTATTCCTTTTCTTACTGCCATTGTGTTCAATATTTAAACATTTTTCTAAGTAAAGGTTAACAAAAAAGTACAATTAGCTCCATTTAATGATTTTTATTCTCACAGTATTAAATTGGCAGCTACCTACACAAACAATTGGATCAGTTTTATATTCTGTATGCTAAACTGAGCAGATGTAGAAAAAAAATCAAATCTTTGAACTTATAAATTAGATACAATATTAAAACTAGAACTGATAAGAACAGTTTTACATAAAAATTAAAAATCTTTTAGCAATGGAAAGAATATCTCAATCATACTTTAAATTTTTTTAACTAAATGATTTCCGAATATTCAGTAATAGACATTTTACCAGCCCCCCTTATTCATTCTTTACAAACTAGAGATCATTAAAAACTTCTAATTAATCATTCTATGTAACATTGAGCTGTCAAGAACTGGTGCTGCACAAAGTAATGTTCAGCTTATGTTGTCTTCATAAGGCTGCAATGTTTTTTCTTTTAAAGAGACAAAGTGTCTAATAGTATCAACTCTTAAATTTTTGGCAAAATGTGATTTACAATCTCTTTTTCTTGGTTTCTGTTCATTGAATATCTGTATTAAATTATTTTTCATATTTTATAAACCTATTATTTTCAATGTGTTTTTATTGAAATATATTAAACTATTCAAGTATTGTTATTTAGTTATTGCATTAAATCATGACTTTAAACTAGAACTCTGTAAGCTACATTTTTTTATAGAAATAAACACATAATTAAAATTTTAAATCGAAATTATGGCAAGTTTAATGGACAGAAATTATTTTTTTTAATTACTTGTATTCAAACTAGTTTGTCTTTATTTTCTAGCTGTGGCCTAATACGACTCTTCAGTGAGTTTTATGTGGCTCCCGAAGAGCCATTTTCTATTATTTTAATACTTTTGTTTACTAAATATTGTTAGATTGATTGATATGTAGCTCTTTATTGTATTTTACTATATAAAATACCAGAAAGCGACCTTTGTTGTATTCTATAATATGGCATAACGAATGTGGCAGCTGCATTAAGCATTGGTAAATTTGTATATTAAATTATTAATTCAGACCATTTTATTCAAATGTGTCACACTAATTGATGTTTTTTTATTCTTGAGAATAATAGATAGCCAGAAAGAGGTTGTTCACTTATTGTATAAAGCTTTTTTCTTGATTTTTGCCCTTTCCCCTGACCCCGTCATATTTTGATACACTTCAAAATCCATCCAATCTCCCTTGAAAGATCATGTTTGACTTATACCTTGCCCCACCACCACCTCACTCTGTCCCAAAAAAATTGACATGAAGTTTATAAGTCTTTCAAAACAAATGACACTTGTCAATCAAAGTATCAGAGCATCTGCAGAAATTAAGTAATGATAAATAATTAAGGATCAGAAAATAGAATTAGGAAATGACGATCCTATTGTTTTCAAGGTCATCTGGCTGCTATGATTTCTAGTTTATGTGATGGGGTATGTGGTAACAATTTCTTTCTTAGTTGTTCATATCTTTTCTGATCAATGTTTGATAACAGTGATGAAACAGCAAAATCAACGCATAGGTGCTTCGTTAAAAATTTTAATGCGTAATTCTTTAAATGTGTCAACAACAATCAATCAGCAGCCGAACTTTAAACAAAAATTTAATTTAAAAATAAAAAAAACTAAAAAAAAACACAACTAACAGCTAGTAACTTTTTTATGTTCGTGTTTTTATTTTCAAATTATTTTGAAAGAGGTAAAAATAAAAAAACAAAGTGTGGTAGAAAAAAAGTTGAGTATGAAATGCCATAAAAAGTTTTTATTATTAAAATTTACTGATAAACTATTGAAATTTCATTTAACAAAGAGAAATTTTAATAGTGTTGTTTTTGTTCTACCTTAATCTTTTGGGAGATAAATGGTTCAGAAGTTAAGTCTGGTGTAGGTTTTTTTTTTTAATTTGTGCCAGTCCTAAAATTTATTTTTATTTTCTTTCTATCCTGGGTTAGGGTTGTGCCATTGTCAGTATTTGTAAAGGTCTGTCAAATTGTGTGGACAAATGCTCCATGATACAGCAATGTACGCTCTGTTTTCTTCTTGTTTTCACCCTATATATTTGCCTGAATAAAAGTTTTGGAAACTTTTTTTTTTTTCTATTACTTATTTTCCTTTTTTTCACAATTGTCTTATATGATTGCTAACTATGTGGCTTTCATTTTGAGACCTGTTTCACTCTGTCGAGTGTCTCGATTTACTGACAAGTAGTATCAAGTATGTTATGTAAAATGTTGCAATTTACTGACAATAATCATCAAGTATGAAACTTTGAGTTTTTCAGTTTACCAACAATAATCAAGCTTGTCCCAAATTTTAGAAGTATATCACTATTACAACAAGGGATTAATAGAACAACAAAGTGAATATGGTTAAAAAGTTATAACAACAAGTAATGGAACAAGATAGAAGTCAAATCCATGAAGCAATTTTGAATTTTCCCTGGTAATAGTTATCGACCAAGTGGATACCAACAAAGAGAGATCTATTTATATATATATATAGAATAGAGCTGCTGTGCGATTAAAATTTTTTATCGCAGTTAACGCATAATTAAAATTTTTATCGCAAATTAACGCACATTTAATCGAAAAATACTTTATCTATTATTTGTAACATTTCTTTATTCTATCAACATGCATTTTGGAAAAATTTCCTGAAAGTTTACTTGCCCCCCCCCCCCCCCCCCCCCCCCCCATTTTGGAAAAAATTCCTGAAAGTTTATTACATTGAAGAACATGTAAATATATACAGTGGCGTCACTAGGGTTGGTGTCACCCAGTGCGGTAACTCAGGGTGTCACCCCCTCTCATGACACCCCGGTCTCCATATTTTTTTTCAGACACCGTATATGTGATTTACGCATGCCAACTTTATTATTTTTTTCTCCGCTTTCCGGGTCAGGATTTTAGCCGACAATTGATATCTATAGGTTCAGTCGTAAGTATACCAATAATTTCATTAAAATAACGCACTGGCTCCGGATACGTCTAAGACGTACTACGTATTTTTTTTCGGGATATGTCTAGTAAACTTTGATGACGCTCAGTAAACAGAATGAATGAGAACTCTTATTTACTGCAAACATTACGATGACCATTTACTGTTAATAATGGAGATATATTTTTCAGGGGACCATCAATAGATATTGCTCCACACCCTAACCCTACCCCTACCCCTAATTCTGAAAAAAAAAAAATCGATTAGCTCACTCTGCCAGCGCGCCACAGAAACGAAGCGACAATTTTAATATATAATCAGAAAGAATGGCTCGGTTATGCAATTTCCCGCGAAAAGAAAATAGCTTTAAATCATAAGAGTTCATCTTAGACGTATCCGGAACCGGTGCGTTAAAATAATTAATAATAAAAAGTACGCAGTGTCTGTTAATAATCGGAGATATTTTTATTTATTTATAAAAATTAAATACGGCTTTGAATTATTTTAAGAATATAGGCCTAAAACTAGATATTTTGCAGTCGGGTGTCACCCCTCGTGAGGGTGTCACCCGGTGCGGTCCGCACCCCCCGCACCCCCTAGTGACGCCACTGAATATATATCAAACATAAAAAATAATTATATCCCCAAGTATAACTTATTACATTATTGTAATTTTCAAAAGAATGGTTTCAGTATAAAAGAATTACTATACTAAGAAAATAGAGTATAAAATTATAAATTGCACTGATACAGCCATGGGCGTATTCGAGGGGGAGGGGGGCAAGGGGGGCATTTCCCCCCCCCCCTACATTTTAAAAAATGTCATAAAGTTGTTACAATTTAACTGAACTAAATTTCCTGAAAGTTTATTACATTAAAGTATAATAACTAAACAAACAACAAATGTACCCCAAACCTAACCCCTAACAGCACAAAGTAACTACTGTGCAACTTGCTTGCTTTTTTCAGATTGTTCTAAATATTCAAGTTGTTTAACAATTTCTGTCACATTTTCAGCAAAAATCCGCAACCTTTTATATTTATGTGTCCATCTAGTTTCACATAGCAAAGGAACATTTGGAATTAGTTTTCTTCACTGATTAATTTCTCAGAAAAAAAACTATAATTGACGTAATTTTTCCTATTGTGTTTCGTACAGCATTCACATTATTTAAATCGTTCTCGACAAGATTTAATTTATGTGAACTGCAATGTACAATTGCTACGTTTAGGTCTTTTTTTTCGAATTATTGCTTGGACTGCTCCTTCTTTACTTGCCATTGTAGAACTCCGTCTTATCTTTAACCAACAAAATTTGTCATATCTAATCAGGCCCGTAGTTTTGTCTGGCCCCTCTGCTTGTTTGCTCTACTTAGTAAAATTTATTTCCTCCCCCCCCCCTGCTATAGCTTGGCCCCTGCTGTAGAATGACTGGCCCCTGCTGTAGAATTTTCACGCTATGGGGTTGTACCTAATCCAAATTCTAAAGAATTTGTAATTATGGTGTTCTTTAACAAATCTAACACCAAATGACATCTGCTCAATGCCTGAAATTATATTGTCTCGTCGGCAAGTATAGAAATTGCAACTGCATTATTTGCTTCACGAACAATGTCTTCACGCAAGAGAGACCCACAAATTTCGATCATAGTGTTTTGTGTAGTTTCCGACAGGCCCACCGACTGAAATTTCGGGCTCCTGGGCAGGTCTGTCACGGGCCTCTCGTGCTGATAATAATAATTTCAAAAGTTGATTGGTCAGCTCAGTCCGGGCCCCTAGGCATTTGCCCCCTGCCCCCCTCTCGGCGGCACTGGTTGCCGAGATATACTTAGCACTACAAGAACCAATGGACTAATGATTACCTAGAACTTCATCTCCAGATTCAACACGAAACTCTAACAGGTCGTAAAAATTACCAGAATGTGATTCTTTTCCACGAAGTGCCAAACCATGCATGCCGCAAAAAAAAAAAAAGATTGTAGAAATGGAGTGACCCAGTTTGTTGCAATTTTCTTGAATTTGTCTTCTAGATGATGAGTTCAACTGCTCATCTATAGAAACTGCTTTGGCTACCAATAGTGCAACAAAATAGCTTGAATTCATAATAAGAGTCTTTGTGCCATGTGCTTTGCATGTGGCTACGCGCATCTTCGTTGAAAGCTTTTAATTTTGTGCATGGTTTGATGACAAATGCTCCCTGAACTCCTGGAATTACTTTTTGCGAAAACAACACGCACAATTTGCAAAAGCCACCTTTTAACTGGGTATTTGTCTTCATGTGACCTCCACCGCTTTAATGGATCCAAGTCATTTTCAATTTGTTGCATCAGTCTGTATTTATCAACAACTGTCGTGGTGGAGCGAGGCATGAATGGCTCATATTCAGAATTTGCTGAAACATCCGGCATTCGTGCTTTAATTCACTTTAGTTCTGATGTTTGTTTATCATCATTACTAATTCCAGATTCTTTTACAATTAATTCAAGCTGTTGCTAAACTTCTAGTTTATCCTTATGCAATCATCTCAGATTTTTGAAACGAGGGTCCAGAGCAGTAGCGATTTTCTGCTGCTCTACATTGAGGTTCAATTTGCGTCGCTCAAGATCGCTCGGAAACGAATTTTTGAAACGTAAAATGCTGACTAAAGTGGGTCTTCATCAGCTTCTGCTAGTTCGATTTCAAGATGACATATGGTTGGAAGAATCATTGAGCTCCTCACCCGATAATTCTGTAGCATATCGGTATAGATCAAGGACCTTCTGTATTAAGCGCAATTTCTGTTTCAGTTGGAAGAACAAGACTATGTTTGTGGCCTGGTTCTGCTAGTGGACTCAACACATCCTCTTTGCTGTTAAGGATTCGCTCGACCATTAACAATGATGAAGTGAAATGTGTAGGAACGTTCTGAATTAACGCTTCTTCTCTCCTGTAGAGTTGCAACTGCTTGGTTTTTAATTCTGTGTTGTTTTGTCCGCGTACCTGGGGGTGAGGGACAGTGGGGGTGATTGTGTGTGAGTGTGCGACCAGGTGGGGGTGGGAAGAGTTACGTAGTAAATGAACGGATTTTAACTTCAAATTGTTGAGTGAAATTCGGTTATTAATCGATTTGGTGCTACTCTGAACTTTCAGCATTTTGGTTAAATTTGCGCACTTAGAGGCTGCGTTAAAAAATGTAATAGCAAATTTTTTTTGACGAGTTAATTGCACGTTTATGTAATTTTATCAGCAGCCCTAATATATATATATATATATATATATATATATATATATATATATATATATACACACACACACACACACACGCACACAATATGTCTAACTATTGTAACTCTAGGTAATTATTTAGATATTATTTGAATTAGAACAACGTCAAAAGCTATCAGCAGTGGTCAATGTAAAACATTTTTAGGTGGGACATGTAGTCTGATCAAGTATCACTTTAACTGTCATAGAGCATGTGACATTGAAATTTATCTTGCTAAAAATTATAATTGTAAGACAAAAGTTTGCTAACTTTTTATATTATCTACCATTAGAAACACTTAGTAAAATCTGTCTTATTAATGATCTTATGAGTATTTAGATGAGATAAAATAGATTATGTTAATGTGAATCATACATACAATGTATGTTAACCATCAAAGATGAACACCAATAAATGAAGAAGGGAAAAAAATTCTTCAGAAATAGAAAATATATATATATCTATTTACATTTTTAAGCTGCCTTATGTCAGTATGTACTTCCAGAAACATTCTGTTGTTAGCTATTAACACTTTTTACATCATTGCAAAAATTATTTTACATCAATCAATGCAAACAATATTTAACATCTTTGTACAGTGATTCTTATTAAAAAATATCATTCAGGCAGAACATTTTAATTTAAAAAAAAACAATAAGGCTTTGCACACAGTTTGAAATGTGTCATTTTTGTAGATTCATAAAATGTAGACACACTGTATTTTCATTAACTGCTGGTAATAACTGCTGGTAGACACTTTCACACAGAAAATTTTGGTGCACACTTTGCATGCACATCTTAGCGCAGTAAAACGTAAGTCTTATGACACGTTCATCTTCTTGTCCTCTTCACCTAATGTAAAGTTAGCTAAATAAAACTTTATACATGAGTTTATAATTGACTTGATACATATCTTGATATTTTTTTCACATTTTTCCCATGTCAACTAAAATTTTTTCTTCACTGAGTGTTTATATTGACAACATGATTATGCCTAAATGACAAATAAAATCTCAATTGTTCAGCGAAGAAATGATTGAATCTGGTCCAAATTTAGATTTGTACAGATGAGATACAACTGATTTTTATTTTTCAGTCAATTTATAGCAGTCTCAAAGTCAACATCAATTACTTTCTTGTAGTGTTGACTTTCAATTGATACAATTCCTCCACTCAGTTTGAAAATCAAACTTCAGTGCAGGGGCGAAGCGAGCTTAAGTCTCGCCAAGGCACAATACCTTTTTGCGCCCCCCCCCATTCGAAAACCATATAATATTATATGTAAAATATAACATTTGTCACCCCTTTGTGAGTAGCGCCCGGGGCATGATGCCTCCTTGCCCCCTCGCAACGCCACTGCTTCAGTGCACATTCACTGCGTCCAAATGATGTAATGGTAAAACAGCTAATACACTGTATCAATCATTTAATGGTAAAACAACTAATACACTGTATCAATCATGTATTTCATTTCTTTTGTCATGGGAGATAACTAGTTAACTTCCAGAGGTGAGTGTACTACTGTACTTTGTGTTACCTCTTGAAGTGAATACTAGAGTTTTTGGTAGTTTCACTGATGTAATGATAACAAGACCTTGCTGTATCACATCCATGGAATTCACTCCTGTTACCATCACGAGATAATCATTTCCCAGAGGTAACAGAACCTTGTTTTCATGTTTCTACTTCAAGTGATTACAAATGTTTAGGCAGTTCAACGCGAGGGACTGGCGGAGTGTTCAGAGGAAGTGTTGACACAATTCCCGCTGAAACCACGTTGCCTGATTCATGCAACTCTAATAGGGTCATTTTAATAATAAGGTCTTTATTCTCAGCTCGCAGATTGTGAACGGGCGAGTTGGAAGGTGTTGGTGACTCAAGTTTGTGTGGTGTGCCAGGAGTTCTGACTGTTACGTGAGTAGTAGCAGAGTCACAAAGAGATCTAGAAGGTGAGGGGCAATCAGCAGGTGGCGCCATAACGGGTTGTATTTCTGTGATCTCAGTAAAGGTGGGGTGGTTTATCTTCTCGTGGCTGCCACTACCTGGCAGCAGAGGGTGAGAAACTTCCCCAGTGTTGATTTCTGAATCACCGATGTCCCAGCCATTGATTGTCAAACAAGAGCCGAAGCCACGCCTATCTAGTTGCTGTTGAGATGTATTTGGCTCCTTAGAGTTTGGTGAACTATCTACACTTGATCCTTGTGATCTATTCAAACTTGGAGAAGATTTCTTTGAACCTGAAAAAAAAACACAGTTGTAAGAATATTTTCTAAGCAGTTTTCCGAAAGCACATTGATTTAAATTCTATTAACGGGCTCAAAATTGAAAAACTCAAACAGTGACCTCCACTTTACAGATTGTAAATAAAAAGAAAAGTTGTTTGAGTGTCTATGTGTGAGATAATAAGAATTCAGTTCCTAAACACACCATTAGCAATGGAGAACAAAATCCAGTTGTACATTTGATAAGATGCTGGCTTTCTGTGAATTTTTTGTAAATATTTTCTCTCTTTTTTTGTCGCTGATTTACTAAACCAAACAGAAATTGTTGTGTATCAACAACGCTTGTAAAATATTACACATATTCCCACTCCTTCCTTATACATTCATATTAGGATAAACAAAACTGGTATTTTTAGAAAAAGAATGATGCAAACAATTACAATATAATCATGTCACGTAAAAAAGTGACACCCTACATAAATTTGATACATGCATGGCTGCTGTAAGGGGGTACAACCCGAACACGCTAAGGGCCAATCACCTAGGAGCACCGTACCGCACTGTCATCTGCTATACAGTGAATATTTGCGTTTAAGAATATAGCACACATCTTTTTGCACACCGTATGAATGTAGATGTATAGAATGGTGGCAAAGAGTGCATAGAGTGCTAGACAGGATGTCTCAGAGAAAAACAGAAGAATAGAGACAAGGAATTCTTTGTCCTAAGACAAGTCTTAGGAATGAAAGAAGTTTAAGCTATGTACACATCTTAGGAATGAAAGACGTTTAAGCTAGGTACAAGTCTTAGGAATGAAAGAAGTTGAAGCTATGTACACATCTTAGGAATGAAAGAAGTTGAAGCTATGTACACATCTTAGGAATGAAAGAAGTTTAAGCTAGGTACAAGTCTTAGGAATGAAAGAAGTGAAGCTATGTACACATCTTAGGAATGAAAGAAGTTGAAGCTAGGTACATGTTTGAAGAATTAAAAATTACAACGATGCTTGATGCAAGGGAGCCCTGATATATGTATAAACTGGAGTCCTGATATATGTATAAACTATGTCAAATAATGTGGCAGCCTACCATGGCCGTGGCGTCCTGTTCGAGTTCAATTTTGGCGCCCTTCCCCCCCCAATACATTTTCTAAATAGTGCGAAAACCTTGACAAAGAAACATAACAACAATTTCAGATTTAATTTAAGCATGAAGTGTCGTCACACGTCCTTCTCTTTTCTAACAATAGGTCAGAAACATCCATCTTTTAGCATTTTCAGTTGCCTTTGTCATTATTTGATTCAAGCAGTTAAAATACTTATAAGCTTCCCAGCATTACAGCTGTGGCTGTAATTAGATTTTTCTGTACTTTATAGTCATTTGCTGACTTAAATCAATGACAACGATCTTGACCGACATTCCAGCATACACATAAATGATCAATTTATCATAATACTAAAATGACTGCTCCAGACCTCTTGACATATCTATAAGATCGAAAACTACTGCTGCTCTTGATGTCCATCTCTAGTGTGTGTGTGTGTGTGAGAGACCTTTCTATGTTACATATACAACTGACAATACATTTTCTCATCGTAATGGACATACTGTAAAATGGCTATTATAGGACTGTCATTTTTTTTTCATTTTAAAAACAAGTTCAATATATATGCAGCTCATGGTATATATCTAGCACTATGATTATGTTTGGGTGTACACTATTGTACATGCCAGCCATAATCGTCTCGCAGTTCTACTTTGTCCTCTGCAGTTTGACAGCAACAGGTCATCACTGACACATTTTATTCTATTTAATCCGTCAGACCTTTTCCTGTCTTCTCCACTTTACTAATGAGATTTGCTCAAGTTGTTGTTTTGATTTAGCTAGAGCAAGTGTTAAATATAAAAAAAAAATTACAGATGTAAATGTATAGCACCTGAAAATGTCTATAGCAGTAGTGGGAAAACTTTTTTTGAACTGCTGGTCAAAACAGGTTATTTAATTTGACAGAACGGCCATACAAAGAGCAGGTGAATGGAATGTTTATATGAACTAGTATAAATTGAATGTAGTAAACTGATGTGAATGAACGGATGGGACTCTACTGTGGGTCGAATCAAACATCCTGCAGTACTTAAATAATTGTTTTTTTTTCAAGATTACTATTTCGGCGCCCTATCTAGCTCGGCGCCCTTTATACACTAAGGCAGCCTACATACATTTATAAATCATGTCAAACAAAAGCGACAGCCTACATACATTTATAAATCATGTCACATAAAAGTGACAACATACATACATTTATAAATCACGAGGATACCACTAATGAGGAGTACGACTGGAGTGAAGACTGCCCCTGTCACGATCAATGCTATTTGAAGAAGTGACTCATCCCTGTGGGTGTTGCCTGTATGGCCCGTGACATCTGATGTCCCGGTTTTATCGCATTTGGCATCTTGAACTGCAGAATTATATTGGGTTTCTGTAAACATTGAAATAGAAAAATATATAATTTATCTGTCTTTCGTTCAATATCAAGATATCTTAATGTAACTATTTATGTAGGCCATTGACCTACTTTTATTTCAGTACATTTAAAGTTGTATCTAAGTTTGTTTTGTTTTTTTTTACATTGAAATTTACTTAGCCATTCTAATGTATAGGAGAACTAAGCAGCCCCATATGTCTGAGACCCCCATTCTAAAGGCCCACAATTCGGGAAGAAATGTAAAGATTAAGGGCCCTCGACACTTGATGAGATCAGAGGGCCATCAGTAGTCCAAGCTTATTAGGGGCCCTACAATAAACTGCAAGCAGTAGCCCCGATGTAGATTGGCCTAGGGCCCACAAATTTCCCTTTTCCGAGTCCCCCCCCCCAAAAAAAAAAACCATCATAAAAATGGATCTGGAATACATTATCTTTAGATAAAGATGATGAAGTGTCGCCTGGCTAATTCAAAATTGAGACAATTTTGTAAAATGGTTTAATAAGCCTAAGAAATCTGGCATATATTACCGTTTGGTATCTGGAATTTTTCGCTCACACAGTTACTATGATAAGCACGACAAACTGTCCACAGCTGAATAAGGAAAAAAATTAAATGTGTTTAAAAAAAAAGAAGCTTTTGAAAAATATGTTAAAAATAGATTAGTTCTATATGGACAGAATATCGACAGAGCGTTCTTAAATATAGGAAAACTAGCAGGATCACATCATAGCCCAAACATCAAACATTTTATTAAAAAGGTCTTTGTAATATGTAGATGAGGTAAAATGCTAACAAATTTATATCAGATAAGGAATTTTTACATAGCCACATTGTCGAGGAGGCGGGGGTTGAAATATTACATTTTATAATACTTAATAGATGTATTATTGTTGATAAGACACAATAAATATTGCTTATTACATTTTATAATACTTAAAAGGTGTACTATTGTTGATAAGACACAATAAATATTGCTTATTACATTTTATAATACTTAATAGATGTACTATTGTTGATAAGACACAATAAATATTGCTTATTACATTTTATAATACTTAATAGATGAACTATTGTTGATAAGACACAATGCTTTGAGGAAAAAATCAACTCATATTCATAAACGCGCAGTTTTTTGAGAAAATGTAATGGCAATGACGTTATTTAATGCAAGTTTATTTAAAATGTGCTGAGTTGAACTTAAAGTGCGTAACGTTTATAACCCATCTATTTCAAACATTTGAAAAAAAAACAGCTTCTAAGTTCTATTCGAATAAATATTTTACACTCTTTACTGTGTTAAGATGTGCATGTACCTAAATGTACTTTGTGAAAGTGCGCACCAAAATTTTCTGTGTGAAAGTGTCTACCAGCAGTTATTACCAGCAGTTAATGAAAATACAGTGTGTCTACATTTAATGAAAATACAGTGTGTCTACATTTAATGAAAATACAGTGTGTCTACATTTAATGAAAATACAGTGTGTCTACATTTAATGAAAATACAGTGTGTCTACATTTAATGAAAATACAGTGTGTCTACATTTAATGAAAATACAGTGTGTCTACATTTAATGAAAATACAGTGTGTCTACATTTAATGAAAATACAGTGTGTCTACATTTAATGAAAATACAGTGTGTCTACATTTAATGAAAATACAGTGTGTCTACATTTAATGAAAATACAGTGTGTCTACATTTAATGAAAATACAGTGTGTCTACATTTAATGAAAATACAGTGTGTCTACATTTAATGAAAATACAGTGTGTCTACATTTAATGAAAATACAGTGTGCCTACATTTAATGAAAATACAGTATGTCTACATTTAATGAATCTACAAAAATGACACATTTCAAACTGTGTTTATCTCTTACTTCATGATTGAAAAAAAACCGAAAGTTGTCAACATAGAAAGGAAGGCGCCTTTAAAACAAAGTTAAATTTCAGACGAATGTAAAATATCACTATTGCAAAGAAAGCTACAGTGGTTAAACAATAATCATCTTTCTGCCAATTTTAATCGTTTCCGTGATAACGAGAACACATTATCAGATTGGACTTGTATCAAGACTTCGTATCTACAGTAAATGACACGCCGGAATGATCACAAACCACCTCAAATGAAGAGAAAAAGTTGGAGCGGGTGGGGGTGTCTTCTTATAATGTGTAACTGGTCAATATTTGATTAGAATAGAACAAAGTATTGTAAATTAAATTAACCTGATTCACGCCCAGTGTCTGAATTTCAAACTTCTTTCATTGGGTGGCACAAATGTCGCCCAGTTACTGAGTTACAATGTTAAAGTATGTTCTGTATGTTCTGTATGTTCTGTGGGGTTGTCCATTAATTACGTCAACAAAATAGGGGGGAGGGGGGTCAAAAAATTTTTGACAATTGTTGACAAGGGGGAGGGGGGAGGTCAAGAAAAGTTGACGTCAACGATGTTACTTTTTTAAAATTTATATAATTACTTAATAAAGGAAAATTAAGCAGCGTTTGTAGTCCTGTGTTACACACTCGCATAACATTTAGTATTTTAATTAAACTAACTATATTCCTACTAATTTTACCACATAAACATTTTGGAAGCCACCTTGGAACACAAGGTCGAAAAATTAATGAAGAGTTGGAAAAATTATACTTCAAATATGCAGGGGAAACATTGACAGAAATATGAAAACAAGTAAGCACAGACAATTTTTCAACAGCGGTGGAGTGTTTAGTGACGAAAACCATGTAAGAAAAATTCAGTACTTTCAACAAATTGTCAAAAGTTGTGATTTAAGTTGTTGACAACTGATAAGAAGCTCGCACTTTCATATTATTGCTGATAGATTTATCCCCCACCAATTCCAGTCTGCCAAACTAATGAGGGCCTTAAAGAACCAGATGTATCTGACATAAACTCACATAGATTTCCATCTATTTTCTTCAATCAGTATGTGAAAGCTGAAATCATTCTACCCTGATCGGCAAAAGAATTCAAAATTCTTCCATTTGATATATATTGTCCATCTATTCAGTTGCTATTGTTTGAACGGATCTGTAAAATTTGTCACCTTAATGTTGCTTCGCAAGCCATGTTAAAGAATCATGTTCAACAGCACCAACAATGTATGCCTGGGCCCAAAAAAATACTAGGTCTTCATGCAAAGAATTCGCCAAATGCGAGTGGCTGTGAAAAGACAAAGAGAGCTCATGGGCGACGCATGACAATTATTGCTCATGGGTGATAGTAGGTGCAGAATAGCTAGATGAAGAAAATTTTGACTTAAGTCTGGTGTTTCGGTTCCAAAAGAAATTATACACCAATAATAACAATTTAGGAACATTTGACATCTCAATGGGAGATTATAAGATTTGGATTTGTTTGTAAAAAAAATATGTTAATAAATTAAAACTATATTATAGTTTAACTTTTTAATCTCGTTTCTGCTTGAAATTAGAACAAGTCTTTGTAAATAATAAATAGTCTTTATAGTGTTATATTAATTTGAAATATGTTCATAATTTAAAGGTGTAATGTGCATACATTTTTGTAAATCATATAAACTCTTTTCTGTTTAGAGTAAGCCTTTGTAGTTATAAATTGCAAATATGTTCATAAGTTAGAAGTTTATTAAACTTTTTTCCTAAACATTTGACTTTTATTAACTTTTTTGTTGTAGTTGTAAAAGCCTAGTCTATTTAAAATATTGCTTTTTTCCTTTTATTGTTATTTTAGGGGGAGGGGGGTAATAAATGTTGACATAATTTTATAAGGGGTCTCTGGAAGTTTGTCAAGTTGTTGACAAGGGGGAAGGGGGGGGGTAAAAATCGCCAAAAATTTGTTGACATAAATTATGGACAGCCCTGTATGTATAATGCTAATATATTTCTGTATCAACATGAAACAGCTTCCGTTATATTTTAGATTCGAGACTGTTCCTGTACTAACTGTATGCCTATTTCTAACAATTCACTACACAATCAAGTTCAATACTACGCCTATAAGTTCAATACTACGCTTATAAGTTCAATACTAGGTCTATAAATTCAATACTAGGTCTATAACTTCAATACTAGGTCTATAAGTTCAATACTAGGTCTATAAGCTCAATACTAGGTCTATAAGCTCAATACTAGGTCTATAAGCTCAATACTAGGTCTATAAGTTCAATACTAGGTCTATAAGCTCAATACTAGGTCTATAAGCTCAATACTAGGTCTATAACTTCAATACTATGTCTATAACTTCAATACTAGGTCTATAACTTCAATACTAGGTCTATAACTTCAATACTAGGTCTATAAGCTCAATACTAGGTCTATAAGTTCAATACTAGGTCTATAACTTCAATACTAGGTCTATAACTTCAATACTAGGTCTATAACTTCAATACTAGGTCTATAACTTCAACATTAGGTCTATAACTTCAATACTAGGTCTATAACTTCAATACTAGGTGTATAAGCTCAATACTAGGTCTATAAGCTCAATACTAGGTCTATAAGCTCAATACTAGACCTATAAGCTCAATACTAGGTCTATAAGCTCAATACTAGGTCTATAAGTTCAATACTAGGTCTATAAGCTCAATACTAGGTCTATAAGCTCAATACTAGGTCTATAAGCTCAATACTGCCTATAACTTCAATACTAGGTCTATAAGCTTAATACTAGGTCTATAAGCTCAATACTAGTTCTATAAGCTCATTACTAGGTCTATAACTTCAATACTAGGTCTATAACTTCAATACTAGGTCTATAACTTCAATACTAGGTCTATAAGCACAATACTAGGTCTATAAGTTCAATACTAGGTCTATAAGCTCAATACTAGGTCTATAACTTCAATACTAGGTTTATAAGTTCAATACTAGGTCTATAAGTTCAATACTAGGTCTATAACTTCAATACTAGGTGTATAAGCTCAATACTAGGTCTATAAGCTCAATACTAGGTCTATAAGCTCAATACTAGACCTATAAGCTCAATACTAGGTCTATAAGCTCAATACTAGGTCTATAAGTTCAATACTAGGTCTATAAGCTCAATACTAGGTCTATAAGCTCAATACTAGGTCTATAACTTCAATACTAGGTCTATAAGCTCAATACTAGGTCTATAAGCTCAATACTAGGTCTATAAGCTCAATACTGCCTATAACTTCAATACTAGGTCTATAAGCTTAATACTAGGTCTATAAGCTCAATACTAGTTCTATAAGCTCATTACTAGGTCTATAACTTCAATACTAGGTCTATAACTTCAATACTAGGTCTATAACTTCAATACTAGGTCTATAAGCACAATACTAGGTCTATAAGTTCAATACTAGGTCTATAAGCTCAATACTAGGTCTATAACTTCAATACTAGGTCTATAAGTTCAATACTAGGTCTATAAGTTCAATACTAGGTCTATAAGCTCAATACTAGGTCTATAACTTCAATACTAGGTCTATAAGTTCAATACTAGGTCTATAAGCTCAATACTAGGTCTATAAGCTCAATACTAGGTCTATAAGCTCAGGACTAGGTCTATAAGTTCAATACTAGGTCTATAAGCTCAATACTAGGTCTATAAGCTCAATACTAGGTCTATAACTTCAATACTAGGTCTATAAGCTCAATACTAGGTCTATAAGCTCAATACTAGGTCTATAAGTTCAGTTCAATACTAGGTCTATAAGTTCAGTTCAATACTAGGTCTATAACTTCAATACTAGGTCTATAACTTCAATACTAGGTCTATAACTTCAATACTAGGTCTATAAGCTCAATACTAGGTCTACAAGCTCAATACTAAGTCTATAAGCTCAATACTAGGTCTATAACTTCAATACTAGGTCTATAAGCTCAATACTAGGTCTATAAGCTCAATACTAGGTCTATAAGTTCAATACTAGGTCTATAACTTCAATACTAGGTCTATAACTTCAATACTAGGTCTATAAGCTCAATACTAGGTCTATAAGCTCAATACTAGGTCTATAAGCTCAATACTGCCTATAACTTCAATACTAGGTCTATAAGCTCAATACTAGGTCTATAAGCCCAATACTAGTTATATAAGCTCAATACTAGGTCTATAAGTTCAATACTAGGTCTATAACTTCAATACTAGGTCTATAACTTCAATACTAGGTCTATAAGTTCAATACTAGGTCTATAAGCTCAATACTAGGTCTATAAGCTCAATACTAGGTCTATAAGCTCAATACTAGGTCTATAAGTTCAATACTAGGTCTATAAGCTCAATACTAGGTCTATAAGCTCAATACTAGGTCTATAACTTCAATACTAGGTCTATAACTTCAATACTAGGTCTATAACTTCAATACTAGGTCTATAACTTCAATACTAGGTCTATAAGCTCAATACTAGGTCTATAAGTTCAATACTAGGTCTATAACTTCAATACTAGGTCTATAAGCACAATACTAGGTCTATAAGTTCAATACTAGGTCTATAAGCTCAATACTAGGTCTATAACTTCAATACTAGGTCTATAAGTTCAATACTAGGTCTATAAGTTCAATACTAGGTCTATAACTTCAATACTAGGTGTATAAGCTCAATACTAGGTCTATAAGCTCAATACTAGGTCTATAAGCTCAATACTAGACCTATAAGCTCAATACTAGGTCTATAAGCTCAATACTAGGTCTATAAGTTCAATACTAGGTCTATAAGCTCAATACTAGGTCTATAAGCTCAATACTAGGTCTATAAGCTCAATACTGCCTATAACTTCAATACTAGGTCTATAAGCTTAATACTAGGTCTATAAGCTCAATACTAGTTCTATAAGCTCATTACTAGGTCTATAACTTCAATACTAGGTCTATAACTTCAATACTAGGTCTATAAATTCAATACTAGGTCTATAAGCACAATACTAGGTCTATAAGTTCAATACCAGGTCTATAAGCTCAATACTAGGTCTATAAGTTCAATACTAGGTCTATAAGTTCAATACTAGGTCTATAAGTTCAATACTAGGTCTATAAGCTCAATACTAGGTCTATAACTTCAATACTAGGTCTATAAGTTCAATACTAGGTCTATAAGCTCAATACTAGGTCTATAAGCTCAATACTAGGTCTATAAGCTCAATACTAGGTCTATAAGTTCAATACTAGGTCTATAAGCTCAATACTAGGTCTGTAAGCTCAATACTAGGTCTATAACTTCAATACTAGGTCTATAAGCTCAATACTAGGTCTATAAGCTCAATACTAGGTCTATAAGTTCAGTTCAATACTAGGTCTATAAGTTCAGTTCAATACTAGGTCTATAACTTCAATACTAGGTCTATAACTTCAATACTAGGTCTATAACTTCAATACTAGGTCTATAAGCTCAATACTAGGTCTACAAGCTCAATACTAAGTCTATAAGCTCAATACTAGGTCTATAACTTCAATACTAGGTCTATAAGCTCAATACTAGGTCTATAAGCTCAATACTAGGTCTATAAGTTCAATACTAGGTCTATAACTTCAATACTAGGTCTATAACTTCAATACTAGGTCTATAAGCTCAATACTAGGTCTATAAGCTCAATACTAGGTCTACAAGCTCAATACTGCCTATAACTTCAATACTAGGTCTATAAGCTCAATACTAGGTCTATAAGCTCAATACTAGTTATATAAGCTCAATACTAGGTCTATAAGTTCAATACTAGGTCTATAACTTCAATACTAGGTCTATAAGTTCAATACTAGGTCTATAAGCTCAATACTAGGTCTATAAGCTCAATACTAGGTCTATAAGCTCAATACTAGGTCTATAAGTTCAATACTAGGTCTATAAGCTCAATACTAGGTCTATAAGCTCAATACTAGGTCTATAACTTCAATACTAGGTCTATAACTTCAATACTAGGTCTATAACTTCAATACTAGGTCTATAACTTCAATACTAGGTCTATAAGCTCAATACTAGGTCTATAAGTTCAATACTAGGTCTATAACTTCAATACTAGGTCTATAACTTCAATACTAGGTCTATAACTTCAATACTAGGTCTATAACTTCAATACTAGGTCTATAACTTCAACATTAGGTCTATAACTTCAATACTAGGTCTATAACTTCAATACTAGGTGTATAAGCTCAATACTAGGTCTATAAGCTCAATACTAGGTCTATAAGCTCAATACTAGACCTATAAGCTCAATACTAGGTCTATAAGCTCAATACTAGGTCTATAAGTTCAATACTAGGTCTATAAGCTCAATACTAGGTCTATAAGCTCAATACTAGGTCTATAAGCTCAATACTGCCTATAACTTCAATACTAGGTCTATAAGCTTAATACTAGGTCTATAAGCTCAATACTAGTTCTATAAGCTCATTACTAGGTCTATGACTTCAATACTAGGTCTATAACTTCAATACTAGGTCTATAACTTCAATACTAGGTCTATAAGCACAATACTAGGTCTATAAGTTCAATACTAGGTCTATAAGCTCAATACTAGGTCTATAACTTAAATACTAGGTCTATAAGTTCAATACTAGGTCTATAAGTTCAATACTAGGTCTATAAGCTCAATACTAGGTCTATAAGCTCAATACTAGGTCTATAAGCTCAATACTAGGTCTATAAGTTCAATACTAGGTCTACAAACTCAATACTAGGTCTATAAGCTCAATACTAGGTCTATAACTTCAATACTAGGTCTATAACTTCAATAGTAGGTCTATAACTTCAATACTAGGTCTATAAGCTCAATACTAGTTCTACAAGCTCAATACTACGTCTATAAGCTCAATACTAGGTCTATAACTTCAATACTAGGTCTATAAGCTCAATACTAGGTCTATAAGTTCAATACTAGGTCTATAACTTCAATACTAGGTCTTTAACTTCAATACTAGGTCTATAACTTCAATACTAGGTCTATAACTTCAACATTAGGTCTATAATTTCAATACTAGGTCTATAACTTCAATACTAGGTGTATAAGCTCAATACTAGGTCTATAAGCTCAATACTAGGTCTATAAGCTCAATACTAGACCTATAAGCTCAATACTAGGTCTATAAGCTCAATACTAGGTCTATAAGTTCAATACTAGGTCTATAAGCTCAATACTAGGTCTATAAGCTCAATACTAGGTCTATAACTTCAATACTAGGTCTATAAGCTCAATACTAGGTCTATAAGCTCAATACTAGGTCTATAAGCTCAATACTGCCTATAACTTCAATACTAGGTCTATAAGCTTAATACTAGGTCTATAAGCTCAATACTAGTTCTATAAGCTCATTACTAGGTCTATAACTTCAATACTAGGTCTATAACTTCAATACTAGGTCTATAACTTCAATACTAGGTCTATAAGCACAATACTAGGTCTATAAGTTCAATACTAGGTCTATAAGCTCAATACTAGGTCTATAACTTCAATACTAGGTCTATAAGTTCAATACTAGGTCTATAAGTTCAATACTAGGTCTATAAGCTCAATACTAGGTCTATAACTTCAATACTAGGTCTATAAGTTAAATACTAGGTCTATAAGCTCAATACTAGGTCTATAAGCTCAATACTAGGTCTATAAGCTCAATACTAGGTCTATAAGTTCAATACTAGGTCTATAAGCTCAATACTAGGTCTATAAGCTCAATACTAGGTCTATAACTTCAATACTAGGTCTATAAGCTCAATACTAGGTCTATAAGCTCAATACTAGGTCTATAAGTTCAGTTCAATACTAGGTCTATAAGTTCAGTTCAATACTAGGTCTATAACTTCAATACTAGGTCTATAACTTCAATACTAGGTCTATAACTTCAGTACTAGGTCTATAAGCTCAATACTAGGTCTACAAGCTCAATACTAAGTATATAAGCTCAATACTAGGTCTATAACTTCAATACTAGGTCTATAAGCTCAATACTAGGTCTATAAGCTCAATACTAGGTCTATAAGTTCAATACTAGGTCTATAACTTCAATACTAGGTCTATAACTTCAATACTAGGTCTATAAGCTCAATACTAGGTCTATAAGCTCAATACTAGGTCTATAAGCTCAATACTGCCTATAACTTCAATACTAGGTCTATAAGCTCAATACTAGGTCTATAAGCTCAATACTAGTTATATAAGCTCAATACTAGGTCTATAACTTCAATACTAGGTCTATAAGCTCAATAGTAGGTCTATAAGCTCAATAGTAGGTCTATAACTTCAATACTAGGTCTATAAGCTCAATACTAGGTCTACAAGCTCAATACTACGTCTATAAGCTCAATACTAGGTCTATAACTTCAATACTAGGTCTATAAGCTCAATACTAGGTCTATAAGCTCAATACTAGGTCTATAAGTTCAATACTAGGTCTATAACTTCAATACTAGGTCTATAACTTCAATACTAGGTCTATAAGCTCAATACTAGGTCTATAAGCTCAATACTAGGTCTATAAGCTCAATACTGCCTATAACTTCAATACTAGGTCTATAAGCTCAATACTAGGTCTATAAGCTCAATACTAGGTCTATAAGCTCAATACTAGGTCTATGAGTTCAATACTAGGTCTATAAGCTCAATACTAGGTCTATAAGCTCAATACTAGGTCTATAAGCTCAATACTAGGTCTATAAGCTCAATACTAGGTCTATAACTTCAATACTAGATCTATAAGCTCAATACTAGGTCTATAAGCTCAATACTAGGTCTATAACTTCAATACTAGGTCTATAACTTCAACACTAGTTGTTTAAGCTCAATACTAGGTCTATAACTTTAACACTAGGTCTATAAGCTCAATACTAGGTCTATATAGTATAAGTTAATTTCACGATACTAAAATTAAAAAGCGATATTTGTAATATTATAATCATTAAACACATTTTTAGCAGGAGGGGTGTCTTCTGCTAATCGTTCTCGGAAACATTCAAAGAAGGACCTCCCTGATCTAAAAGAAACAATATAAAGTCTATAAGTTCAGTTCAATACTAGGTCTATAACTTCAATACTAGGTCTATAACTTCAATAGTAGGTCTATAACTTCAATACTAGGTCTATAAGCTCAATACTAGGTCTACAAGCTCAATACTACGTCTATAAGCTCAATACTAGTCTATAACTTCAATACTAGGTCTATAAGCTCAATACTAGGTCTATAAGTTCAATACTAGGTCTATAACTTCAATACTAGGTCTTTAACTTCAATACTAGGTCTATAACTTCAATACTAGGTCTATAACTTCAACATTAGGTCTATAATTTCAATACTAGGTCTATAACTTCAATACTAGGTGTATAAGCTCAATACTAGGTCTATAAGCTCAATACTAGGTCTATAAGCTCAATACTAGACCTATAAGCTCAATACTAGGTCTATAAGCTCAATACTAGGTCTATAAGTTCAATACTAGGTCTATAAGCTCAATACTAGGTCTATAAGCTCAATACTAGGTCTATAACTTCAATACTAGGTCTATAAGCTCAATACTAGGTCTATAAGCTCAATACTAGGTCTATAAGCTCAATACTGCCTATAACTTCAATACTAGGTCTATAAGCTTAATACTAGGTCTATAAGCTCAATACTAGTTCTATAAGCTCATTACTAGGTCTATAACTTCAATACTAGGTCTATAACTTCAATACTAGGTCTATAACTTCAATACTAGGTCTATATGCACAATACTAGGTCTATAAGTTCAATACTAGGTCTATAAGCTCAATACTAGGTCTATAACTTCAATACTAGGTCTATAAGTTCAATACTAGGTCTATAAGTTCAATACTAGGTCTATAAGCTCAATACTAGGTCTATAACTTCAATACTAGGTCTATAAGTTAAATACTAGGTCTATAAGCTCAATACTAGGTCTATAAGCTCAATACTAGGTCTATAAGCTCAATACTAGGTCTATAAGTTCAATACTAGGTCTATAAGCTCAATACTAGGTCTATAAGCTCAATACTAGGTCTATAACTTCAATACTAGGTCTATAAGCTCAATACTAGGTCTATAAGCTCAATACTAGGTCTATAAGTTCAGTTCAATACTAGGTCTATAAGTTCAGTTCAATACTAGGTCTATAACTTCAATACTAGGTCTATAACTTAAATACTAGGTCTATAACTTCAGTACTAGGTCTATAAGCTCAATACTAGGTCTACAAGCTCAATACTAAGTATATAAGCTCAATACTAGGTCTATAACTTCAATACTAGGTCTATAAGCTCAATACTAGGTCTATAAGCTCAATACTAGGTCTATAAGTTCAATACTAGGTCTATAACTTCAATACTAGGTCTATAACTTCAATACTAGGTCTATAAGCTCAATACTAGGTCTATAAGCTCAATACTAGGTCTATAAGCTCAATACTGCCTATAACTTCAATACTAGGTCTATAAGCTCAATACTAGGTCTATAAGCTCAATACTAGTTATATAAGCTCAATACTATGTCTATAACTTCAATACTAGGTCTATAAGCTCAATAGTAGGTCTATAAGCTCAATAGTAGGTCTATAACTTCAATACTAGGTCTATAAGCTCAATACTAGGTCTACAAGCTCAATACTACGTCTATAAGCTCAATACTAGGTCTATAACTTCAATACTAGGTCTATAAGCTCAATACTAGGTCTATAAGCTCAATACTAGGTCTATAAGTTCAATACTAGGTCTATAACTTCAATACTAGGTCTATAACTTCAATACTAGGTCTATAAGCTCAATACTAGGTCTATAAGCTCAATACTAGGTCTATAAGCTCAATACTGCCTATAACTTCAATACTAGGTCTATAAGCTCAATACTAGGTCTATAAGCTCAATACTAGGTCTATAAGCTCAATACTAGGTCTATGAGTTCAATACTAGGTCTATAAGCTCAATACTAGGTCTATAAGCTCAATACTAGGTCTATAAGCTCATTACTAGGTCTATAAGCTCAATACTAGGTCTATAACTTCAATACTAGATCTATAAGCTCAATACTAGGTCTATAAGCTCAATACTAGGTCTATAAGCTCAATACTAGGTCTATAAGCTCAATACTAGGTCTATAAGCTCAATACTAGGTCTATAAGCTCAATACTAGGTCTATAACATCAATACTAGGTCTATAAGCTCAATACTAGGTCTATAAGCTCAATACTAGGTCTATAAGTTCAGTTCAATACTAGGTCTATAACTTCAATACTAGGTCTATAACTTCAATACTAGGTCTATAACTTCAATACTAGGTCTATAAGCTCAATACTAGGTCTACAAGCTCAATACTACGTCTATAAGCTCAATACTAGGTCTATAACTTCAATACTAGGTCTATAAGCTCAATACTAGGTCTATAAGTTCAGTTCAATACTAGGTCTATAACTTCAACACTAGGTGTATAAGCTCAATACTACTTCTATAAGCTCAATACTAGGTCTATAACTTCAATACTAGGCCTATAAGCTCAATACTAGGTCTATAAGCTCAATACTAGGTCTATAAGTTCAATACTAGGTCTATAACTTCAATACTAGGTCTATAACTTCAATACTAGGTCTATAAGCTCAATACTAGGTCTATAAGCTCAATACTAGGTCTATAAGCTCAATACTGCCTATAACTTCAATACTAGGTCTATAAGCTCAATACTAGGTCTATAAGCTCAATACTAGGTCTATAAGCTCAATACTAGGTCTATAAGTTCAATACTAGGTCTATAAGCTCAATACTAGGTCTATAAGCTCAATACTAGGTCTATAAGCTCAATACTAGGTCTATAAGCTCAATACTAGGTCTATAACTTCAATACTAGGTCTATAAGCTCAATACTAGGTCTATAAGCTCAATACTAGGTCTATAAGCTCAATACTAGGTCTATAAGCTCAATACTAGGTCTATAAGCTCAATACTAGGTCTATAAGCTCAATACTAGGTCTATAACATCAATACTAGGTCTATAAGCTCAATACTAGATCTATAAGCTCAATACTAGGTCTATAAGTTCAGTTCAATACTAGGTCTATAACTTCAATACTAGGTCTATAACTTCAATACTAGGTCTATAACTTCAATACTAGGTCTATAAGCTCAATACTAGGTCTACAAGCTCAATACTACGTCTATAAGCTCAATACTAGGTCTATAACTTCAATACTAGGTCTATAAGCTCAATACTAGGTCTATCAGTTCAGTTCAATACTAGGTCTATAACTTCAACACTAGGTGTATAAGCTCAATACTAGGTCTATAAGCTCAATACTAGGTCTATAACTTCAATACTAGGCCTATAAGCTCAATACTAGGTCTATAAGCTCAATACTACGTCTATAAGCTCAATACTAGGTCTATAACTTCAATACTAGGTCTATAAGCTCAATACTAGGTCTATAAGCTCAATACTAGGTCTATAAGTTCAATACTAGGTCTATAACTTCAATACTAGGTCTATAACTTCAATACTAGGTCTATAAGCTCAATACTAGGTCTATAAGCTCAATACGAGGTCTATAAGCTCAATACTGCCTATAACTTCAATACTAGGTCTATAAGCTCAATACTAGGTCTATAAGCTCAACACTAGGTCTATAACTTCAATACTAGGTCTATAAGCTCAATACTAGGTCTATAACTTCAACACTAGGTCTATAAGCTCAATACTAGGTCTATATAGTATAAGTTAATTTCACGATACTAAAATTAAAAAGCGATATTTGTAATATTATAATCATTAAACACATTTTTAGCAGGAGGGGTGTCTTCTGCTAATCGTTCTCGGAAACATTCAAGGAAGGACCTCCCTGATCTAAAAGAAACAATATAAAGTCTATAAGTTCAGTTCAATACTAGGTCTATAACTTCAATACTAGGTCTATAACTTCAATAGTAGGTCTATAACTTCAATACTAGGTCTATAAGCTCAATACTAGGTCTACAAGCTCAATACTACGTCTATAAGCTCAATACTAGACCTATAAGCTCAATACTAGGTCTATAAGCTCAATACTAGGTCTATAAGTTCAATACTAGGTCTATAAGCTCAATACTAGGTCTATAAGCTCAATACTAGGTCTATAGCTTCAATACTAGGTCTATAAGCTCAATACTAGGTCTATAAGCTCAATACTAGGTCTATAAGCTCAATACTGCCTATAACTTCAATACTAGGTCTATAAGCTTAATACTAGGTCTATAAGCTCAATACTAGTTCTATAAGCTCATTACTAGGTCTATAACTTCAATACTAGGTCTATAACTTCAATACTAGGTCTATAAGTTCAATACTAGGTCTATAAATTCAATACTAGGTCTATAAGCTCAATACTAGGTCTATAAGCTCAATACTAGGTCTATAAGCTCAATACTAGGTCTATAAGCTCAATACTAGGTCTATAAGCTCAATACTAGGTCTATAAGCTCAATAATAGGTCTATAAGCTCAATACTAGGTCTATAAGCTCAATACTAGGTCTATAACTTCAATACTAGGTCTATAAGCTCAATACTAGGTCTATAAGCTCAATACTAGGTCTATAAGTTCAGTTCAATACTAGGTCTATAAGTTCAATACTAGGTCTATAACTTCAATACTAGGTCTATAACTTCAATACTAGGTCTATTACTTCAATACTAGGTCTATAAGCTCAATACTAGGTCTACAAGCTCAATACTACGTCTATAAGCTCAATACTAGGTCTATAACTTTAATACTAGGTCTATAAGCTCTATACTAGGTCTATAAGTTCAGTTCAATACTAGGTCTATAACTTCAACACTAGGTGTATAAGCTCAATACTAGGTCTATAAGCTCAATACTAGGTCTATAACTTCAATACTAGGCCTATAAGCTCAATACTAGGTCTATAAGCTCAATACTACGTCTATAAGCTCAATACTAGATCTATAACTTCAATACTAGGTCTATAAGCTCAATACTAGTGCTATAAGTTCAGTTCAATACTAGGTCTATAACTTCAATACTAGGTCTATAACTTCAATAGTAGGTCTTTAACTTCAATACTAGGTCTATAAGCTCAATACTAGGTCTACAAGCTCAATACTACGTCTATAAGCTCAATACTAGGTCTATAACTTCAATACTAGGTCTATAAGCTCAATACTAGGTCTATAAGCTCAATACTAGGTCTATAAGTTCAATACTAGGTCTATAACTTCAATACTAGGTCTATAACTTCAATACTAGGTCTATAAGCTCAATACTAGGTCTATAAACTCAATACTAGGTCTATAAGCTCAATACTGCCTATAACTTCAATACTAGGTCTATAAGCACAATACTAGGTCTATAAGTTCAATACTAGGTCTATAAGCTCAATACTAGGTCTATAACTTCAATACTAGGTCTATAAGTTCAATACTAGGTCTATAAGTTCAATACTAGGTCTATAAGCTCAATACTAGGTCTATAACTTCAATACTAGGTCTATAAGTTAAATACTAGGTCTATAAGCTCAATACTAGGTCTATAAGCTCAATACTAGGTCTATAAGCTCAATACTAGGTCTATAAGTTAAATACTAGGTCTATAAGCTCAATACTAGGTCTATAAGCTCAATACTAGGTCTATAAGCTCAATACTAGGTCTATAAGTTCAATACTAGGTCTATAAGCTCAATACTAGGTCTATAAGCTCAATACTAGGTCTATAACTTCAATACTAGGTCTATAAGCTCAATACTAGGTCTATAAGCTCAATACTAGGTCTATAAGTTCAGTTCAAAACTAGGTCTATAAGTTCAGTTCAATACTAGGTCAATAACTTCAATACTAGGTCTATAACTTCAATACTAGGTCTATAACTTCAATACTAGGTCTATAAGCTCAATACTAGGTCTACAAGCTCAATACTAAGTCTATAAGCTCAATACTAGGTCTATAACTTCAATACTAGGTCTATAAGCTCAATACTAGGTCTGCAAGCTCAATACTAGGTCTATAAGTTCAATACTAGGTCTATAACTTCAATACTAGGTCTATAACTTCAATACTAGGTCTATAACTTTAACACTAGGTCTATAAGCTCAATACTAGGTCTATATAGTATAAGTTAATTTCACGATACTAAAATTAAAAAGCGATATTTGTAATATTATAATCATTAAACACATTTTTAGCAGGAGGGGTGTCTTCTGCTAATCGTTCTCGGAAACATTCAAGGAAGGACCTCCCTGATCTAAAAGAAACAATATAAAGTCTATAAGTTCAGTTCAATACTAGGTCTATAACTTCAATACTAGGTCTATAAGCTCAATACTAGGTCTACAAGCTCAATACTAGGTCTATAAGCTCAATACTGCCTATAACTTCAATACTAGGTCTATAAGCTTAATACTAGGTCTATAAGCTCAATACTAGTTCTATAAGCTCATTACTAGGTCTATAACTTCAATACTAGGTCTATAACTTCAATACTAGGTCTATAACTTCAATACTAGGTCTATAAGCACAATACTAGGTCTATAAGTTCAATACTAGGTCTATAAGCTCAATACTAGGTCTATAACTTCAATACTAGGTCTATAAGTTCAATACTAGGTCTATAAGTTCAATACTAGGTCTATAAGCTCAATACTAGGTCTATAACTTCAATACTAGGTCTATAAGTTAAATACTAGGTCTATAAGCTCAATACTAGGTCTATAAGCTCAATACTAGGTCTATAAGCTCAATACTAGGTCTATAAGTTCAATACTAGGTCTATAAGCTCAATACTAGGTCTATAAGCTCAATACTAGGTCTATAACTTCAATACTAGGTCTATAAGCTCAATACTAGGTCTATAAGCTCAATACTAGGTCTATAAGTTCAGTTCAATACTAGGTCTATAAGTTCAGTTCAATACTAGGTCTATAACTTCAATACTAGGTCTATAACTTAAATACTAGGTCTATAACTTCAGTACTAGGTCTATAAGCTCAATACTAGGTCTACAAGCTCAATACTAAGTATATAAGCTCAATACTAGGTCTATAACTTCAATACTAGGTCTATAAGCTCAATACTAGGTCTATAAGCTCAATACTAGGTCTATAAGTTCAATACTAGGTCTATAACTTCAATACTAGGTCTATAACTTCAATACTAGGTCTATAAGCTCAATACTAGGTCTATAAGCTCAATACTAGGTCTATAAGCTCAATACTGCCTATAACTTCAATACTAGGTCTATAAGCTCAATACTAGGTCTATAAGCTCAATACTAGTTATATAAGCTCAATACTAGGTCTATAACTTCAATACTAGGTCTATAAGCTCAATAGTAGGTCTATAAGCTCAATAGTAGGTCTATAACTTCAATACTAGGTCTATAAGCTCAATACTAGGTCTACAAGCTCAATACTACGTCTATAAGCTCAATACTAGGTCTATAACTTCAATACTAGGTCTATAAGCTCAATACTAGGTCTATAAGCTCAATACTAGGTCTATAAGTTCAATACTAGGTCTATAACTTCAATACTAGGTCTATAACTTCAATACTAGGTCTATAAGCTCAATACTAGGTCTATAAGCTCAATACTAGGTCTATAAGCTCAATACTGCCTATAACTTCAATACTAGGTCTATAAGCTCAATACTAGGTCTATAAGCTCAATACTAGGTCTATAAGCTCAATACTAGGTCTATGAGTTCAATACTAGGTCTATAAGCTCAATACTAGGTCTATAAGCTCAATACTAGGTCTATAAGCTCATTACTAGGTCTATAAGCTCAATACTAGGTCTATAACTTCAATACTAGATCTATAAGCTCAATACTAGGTCTATAAGCTCAATACTAGGTCTATAAGCTCAATACTAGGTCTATAAGCTCAATACTAGGTCTATAAGCTCAATACTAGGTCTATAAGCTCAATACTAGGTCTATAAGCTCAATACTAGGTCTATAACATCAATACTAGGTCTATAAGCTCAATACTAGGTCTATAAGCTCAATACTAGGTCTATAAGTTCAGTTCAATACTAGGTCTATAACTTCAATACTAGGTCTATAACTTCAATACTAGGTCTATAACTTCAATACTAGGTCTATAAGCTCAATACTAGGTCTACAAGCTCAATACTACGTCTATAAGCTCAATACTAGGTCTATAACTTCAATACTAGGTCTATAAGCTCAATACTAGGTCTATAAGTTCAGTTCAATACTAGGTCTATAACTTCAACACTAGGTGTATAAGCTCAATACTACTTCTATAAGCTCAATACTAGGTCTATAACTTCAATACTAGGCCTATAAGCTCAATACTAGGTCTATAAGCTCAATACTAGGTCTATAAGTTCAATACTAGGTCTATAACTTCAATACTAGGTCTATAACTTCAATACTAGGTCTATAAGCTCAATACTAGGTCTATAAGCTCAATACTAGGTCTATAAGCTCAATACTGCCTATAACTTCAATACTAGGTCTATAAGCTCAATACTAGGTCTATAAGCTCAATACTAGGTCTATAAGCTCAATACTAGGTCTATAAGTTCAATACTAGGTCTATAAGCTCAATACTAGGTCTATAAGCTCAATACTAGGTCTATAAGCTCAATACTAGGTCTATAAGCTCAATACTAGGTCTATAACTTCAATACTAGGTCTATAAGCTCAATACTAGGTCTATAAGCTCAATACTAGGTCTATAAGCTCAATACTAGGTCTATAAGCTCAATACTAGGTCTATAAGCTCAATACTAGGTCTATAAGCTCAATACTAGGTCTATAACATCAATACTAGGTCTATAAGCTCAATACTAGATCTATAAGCTCAATACTAGGTCTATAAGTTCAGTTCAATACTAGGTCTATAACTTCAATACTAGGTCTATAACTTCAATACTAGGTCTATAACTTCAATACTAGGTCTATAAGCTCAATACTAGGTCTACAAGCTCAATACTACGTCTATAAGCTCAATACTAGGTCTATAACTTCAATACTAGGTCTATAAGCTCAATACTAGGTCTATCAGTTCAGTTCAATACTAGGTCTATAACTTCAACACTAGGTGTATAAGCTCAATACTAGGTCTATAAGCTCAATACTAGGTCTATAACTTCAATACTAGGCCTATAAGCTCAATACTAGGTCTATAAGCTCAATACTACGTCTATAAGCTCAATACTAGGTCTATAACTTCAATACTAGGTCTATAAGCTCAATACTAGGTCTATAAGCTCAATACTAGGTCTATAAGTTCAATACTAGGTCTATAACTTCAATACTAGGTCTATAACTTCAATACTAGGTCTATAAGCTCAATACTAGGTCTATAAGCTCAATACGAGGTCTATAAGCTCAATACTGCCTATAACTTCAATACTAGGTCTATAAGCTCAATACTAGGTCTATAAGCTCAACACTAGGTCTATAACTTGAATACTAGGTCTATAAGCTCAATACTAGGTCTATAACTTCAACACTAGGTCTATAAGCTCAATACTAGGTCTATATAGTATAAGTTAATTTCACGATACTAAAATTAAAAAGCGATATTTGTAATATTATAATCATTAAACACATTTTTAGCAGGAGGGGTGTCTTCTGCTAATCGTTCTCGGAAACATTCAAGGAAGGACCTCCCTGATCTAAAAGAAACAATATAAAGTCTATAAGTTCAGTTCAATACTAGGTCTATAACTTCAATACTAGGTCTATAACTTCAATAGTAGGTCTATAACTTCAATACTAGGTCTATAAGCTCAATACTAGGTCTACAAGCTCAATACTACGTCTATAAGCTCAATACTAGACCTATAAGCTCAATACTAGGTCTATAAGCTCAATACTAGGTCTATAAGTTCAATACTAGGTCTATAAGCTCAATACTAGGTCTATAAGCTCAATACTAGGTCTATAGCTTCAATACTAGGTCTATAAGCTCAATACTAGGTCTATAAGCTCAATACTAGGTCTATAAGCTCAATACTAGGTCTATAAGCTCAATACTGCCTATAACTTCAATACTAGGTCTATAAGCTTAATACTAGGTCTATAAGCTCAATACTAGTTCTATAAGCTCATTACTAGGTCTATAACTTCAATACTAGGTCTATAACTTCAATACTAGGTCTATAACTTCAATACTAGGTCTATATGCACAATACTAGGTCTATAAGTTCAATACTAGGTCTATAAGCTCAATACTAGGTCTATAACTTCAATACTAGGTCTATAAGTTCAATACTAGGTCTATAAGTTCAATACTAGGTCTATAAGCTCAATACTAGGTCTATAACTTCAATACTAGGTCTATAAGTTAAATACTAGGTCTATAAGCTCAATACTAGGTCTATAAGCTCAATACTAGGTCTATAAGCTCAATACTAGGTCTATAAGTTCAATACTAGGTCTATAAGCTCAATACTAGGTCTATAACTTCAATACTAGGTCTATTACTTCAATACTAGGTCTATAAGCTCAATACTAGGTCTACAAGCTCAATACTACGTCTATAAGCTCAATACTAGGTCTATAACTTTAATACTAGGTCTATAAGCTCTATACTAGGTCTATAAGTTCAGTTCAATACTAGGTCTATAACTTCAACACTAGGTGTATAAGCTCAATACTAGGTCTATAAGCTCAATACTAGGTCTATAACTTCAATACTAGGCCTATAAGCTCAATACTAGGTCTATAAGCTCAATACTACGTCTATAAGCTCAATACTAGATCTATAACTTCAATACTAGGTCTATAAGCTCAATACTAGTTCTATAAGTTCAGTTCAATACTAGGTCTATAACTTCAATACTAGGTCTATAACTTCAATAGTAGGTCTTTAACTTCAATACTAGGTCTATAAGCTCAATACTAGGTCTACAAGCTCAATACTGCCTATAACTTCAATACTAGGTCTATAAGCACAATACTAGGTCTATAAGTTCAATACTAGGTCTATAAGCTCAATACTAGGTCTATAACTTCAATACTAGGTCTATAAGTTCAATACTAGGTCTATAAGTTCAATACTAGGTCTATAAGCTCAATACTAGGTCTATAACTTCAATACTAGGTCTATAAGTTAAATACTAGGTCTATAAGCTCAATACTAGGTTTATAAGCTCAATACTAGGTCTATAAGCTCAATACTAGGTCTATAAGTTAAATACTAGGTCTATAAGCTCAATACTAGGTCTATAAGCTCAATACTAGGTCTATAAGCTCAATACTAGGTCTATAAGTTCAATACTAGGTCTATAAGCTCAATACTAGGTCTATAAGCTCAATACTAGGTCTATAACTTCAATACTAGGTCTATAAGCTCAATACTAGGTCTATAAGCTCAATACTAGGTCTATAAGTTCAGTTCAAAACTAGGTCTATAAGTTCAGTTCAATACTAGGTCAATAACTTCAATACTAGGTCTATAACTTCAATACTAGGTCTATAACTTCAATACTAGGTCTATAAGCTCAATACTAGGTCTACAAGCTCAATACTAAGTCTATAAGCTCAATACTAGGTCTATAACTTCAATACTAGGTCTATAAGCTCAATACTAGGTCTGCAAGCTCAATACTAGGTCTATAAGTTCAATACTAGGTCTATAACTTCAATACTAGGTCTATAACTTCAATACTAGGTCTATAACTTTAACACTAGGTCTATAAGCTCAATACTAGGTCTATATAGTATAAGTTAATTTCACGATACTAAAATTAAAAAGCGATATTTGTAATATTATAATCATTAAACACATTTTTAGCAGGAGGGGTGTCTTCTGCTAATCGTTCTCGGAAACATTCAAGGAAGGACCTCCCTGATCTAAAAGAAACAATATAAAGTCTATAAGTTCAGTTCAATACTAGGTCTATAACTTCAATACTAGGTCTATAACTTCAATAGTAGGTCTATAACTTCAATACTAGGTCTATAAGCTCAATACTAGGTCTACAAGCTCAATACTACGTCTATAAGCTCAATACTAGGTCTATAACTTCAATACTAGGCCTATAAGCTCAATACTAGGTCTATAAGTTCAATACTAGGTCTATAACTTCAATACTAGGTCTTTAACTTCAATACTAGGTCTATAACTTCAATACTAGGTCTATAACTTCAACATTAGGTCTATAACTTCAATACTAGGTCTATAACTTCAATACTAGGTGTATAAGCTCAATACTAGGTCTATAAGCTCAATACTAGGTCTATAAGCTCAATACTAGACCTATAAGCTCAATACTAGGTCTATAAGCTCAATACTAGGTCTATAAGTTCAATACTAGGTCTATAAGCTCAATACTAGGTCTATAAGCTCAATACTAGGTCTATAACTTCAGTACTAGGTCTATAAGCTCAATACTAGGTCTATAAGCTCAATACTAGGTCTATAAGCTCAATACTGCCTATAACTTCAATACTAGGTCTATAAGCTTAATACTAGGTCTATAAGCTCAATACTAGTTCTATAAGCTCATTACTAGGTCTATAACTTCAATACTAGGTCTATAACTTCAATACTAGGTCTATAACTTCAATACTAGGTCTATAAGCACAATACTAGGTCTATAAGTTCAATACTAGGTCTATAAGCTCAATACTAGGTCTATAACTTCAATACTAGGTCTATAAGTTCAATACTAGGTCTATAAGTTCAATACTAGGTCTATAAGCTCAATACTAGGTCTATAACTTCAATACTAGGTCTATAAGTTAAATACTAGGTCTATAAGCTCAATACTAGGTCTATAAGCTCAATACTAGGTCTATGAGTTCAATACTAGGTCTATAAGCTCAATACTAGGTCTATAAGCTCAATACTAGGTCTATAAGCTCAATACTAGGTCTATAAGCTCATTACTAGGTCTATAACTTCAATACTAGGTCTATAAGCTCAATACTAGATCTATAAGCTCAATACTAGGTCTATAAGCTCAATACTAGGTCTATAAGCTCAATACTAGGTCTATAAGCTCAATACTAGGTCTATAAGCTCAATACTAGGTCTATAAGCTCAATACTAGGTCTATAACATCAATACTAGGTCTATAAGCTCAATACTAGGTCTATAAGCTCAATACTAGGTCTATAAGTTCAGTTCAATACTAGGTCTATAACTTCAATACTAGGTCTATAACTTCAATACTAGGTCTATAACTTCAATACTAGGTCTATAAGCTCAATACTAGGTCTACAAGCTCAATACTACGTCTATAAGCTCAATACTAGGTCTATAACTTCAATACTAGGTCTATAAGCTCAATACTAGGTCTATAAGTTCAGTTCAATACTAGGTCTATAACTTCAACACTAGGTGTATAAGCTCAATACTACTTCTATAAGCTCAATACTAGGTCTATAACTTCAATACTAGGCCTATAAGCTCAATACTAGGTCAATAAGCTTAATACTAGGTCTATAAGTTCAATACTAGGTCTATAACTTCAATACTAGGTCTATAACTTCAATACTAGGTCTATAAGCTCAATACTAGGTCTATAAGCTCAATACTAGGTCTATAAGCTCAATACTGCCTATAACTTCAATACTAGGTCTATAAGCTCAATACTAGGTCTATAAGCTCAATACTAGGTCTATAAGCTCAATACTAGGTCTATAAGTTCAATACTAGGTCTATAAGCTCAATACTAGGTCTATAAGCTCAATACTAGGTCTATAAGCTTAATACTAGGTCTATAAGCTCAATACTAGGTCTATAACTTCAATACTAGGTCTATAAGCTCAATACTAGGTCTATAAGCTCAATACTAGGTCTATAAGCTCAATACTAGGTCTATAAGCTCAATACTAGGTCTATAAGCTCAATACTAGGTCTATAAGCTCAATACTAGGTCTATAACATCAATACTAGGTCTATAAGCTCAATACTAGGTCTATAAGCTCAATACTAGGTCTATAAGTTCAGTTCAATACTAGGTCTATAACTTCAATACTAGGTCTATAACTTCAATACTAGGTCTATAACTTCAATACTAGGTCTATAAGCTCAATACTAGGTCTATAACTTCAATACTAGGCCTATAAGCTCAATACTAGGTCTATAAGCTCAATACTACGTCTATAAGCTCAATACTAGGTCTATAACTTCAATACTAGGTCTATAAGCTCAATACTAGGTCTATAAGCTCAATACTAGGTCTATAAGTTCAATACTAGGTCTATAACTTCAATACTAGGTCTATAACTTCAATACTAGGTCTATAAGCTCAATACTAGGTCTATAAGCTCAATACGAGGTCTATAAGCTCAATACTGCCTATAACTTCAATACTAGGTCTATAAGCTCAATACTAGGTCTATAAGCTCAACACTAGGTCTATAACTTCAATACTAGGTCTATAAGCTCAATACTAGGTCTATAACTTCAACACTAGGTCTATAAGCTCAATACTAGGTCTATATAGTATAAGTTAATTTCACGATACTAAAATTAAAAAGCGATATTTGTAATATTATAATCATTAAACACATTTTTAGCAGGAGGGGTGTCTTCTGCTAATCGTTCTCGGAAACATTCAAGGAAGGACCTCCCTGATCTAAAAGAAACAATATAAAGTCTATAAGTTCAGTTCAATACTAGGTCTATAACTTCAATACTAGGTCTACAACTTCAATAGTTGGTCTATAACTTCAATACTAGGTCTATAAGCTCAATACTAGGTCTATAAGCTCAATACTAGGTCTATAGCTTCAATACTAGGTCTATAAGCTCAATACTAGGTCTATAAGCTCAATACTAGGTCTATAAGCTCAATACTGCCTATAACTTCAATACTAGGTCTATAAGCTTAATACTAGGTCTATAAGCTCAATACTAGTTCTATAAGCTCATTACTAGGTCTATAACTTCAATACTAGGTCTATAACTTCAATACTAGGTCTATAAGTTCAATACTAGGTCTATAAATTCAATACTAGGTCTATAAGCTCAATACTAGGTCTATAAGCTCAATACTAAGTCTATAAGCTCAATACTAGGTCTATAAGCTCAATACTAGGTCTATAAGCTCAATACTAGGTCTATAAGCTCAATAATAGGTCTATAAGCTCAATACTAGGTCTATAAGCTCAATACTAGGTCTATAACTTCAATACTAGGTCTATAAGCTCAATACTAGGTCTATAAGCTCAATACTAGGTCTATAAGTTCAGTTCAATACTAGGTCTATAAGTTCAATACTAGGTCTATAACTTCAATACTAGGTCTATAACTTCAATACTAGGTCTATTACTTCAATACTAGGTCTATAAGCTCAATACTAGGTCTACAAGCTCAATACTACGTCTATAAGCTCAATACTAGGTCTATAACTTTAATACTAGGTCTATAAGCTCTATACTAGGTCTATAAGTTCAGTTCAATACTAGGTCTATAACTTCAACACTAGGTGTATAAGCTCAATACTAGGTCTATAAGCTCAATACTAGGTCTATAACTTCAATACTAGGCCTATAAGCTCAATACTAGGTCTATAAGCTCAATACTACGTCTATAAGCTCAATACTAGGTCTATAACTTCAATACTAGGTCTATAAGCTCAATACTAGTTCTATAAGTTCAGTTCAATACTAGGTCTATAACTTCAATACTAGGTCTATAACTTCAATAGTAGGTCTTTAACTTCAATACTAGGTCTATAAGCTCAATACTAGGTCTACAAGCTCAATACTACGTCTATAAGCTCAATACTAGGTCTATAAGTTCAATACTAGGTCTATAAGCTCAATACTAGGTCTATAAGCTCAATACTAGGTCTATAAGTTCAATACTAGGTCTATAACTTCAATACTAGGTCTATAACTTCAATACTAGGTCTATAAGCTCAATACTAGGTCTATAAGCTCAATACTAGGTCTATAAGCTCAATACTGCCTATAACTTCAATACTAGGTCTATAAGCACAATACTAGGTCTATAAGTTCAATACTAGGTCTATAAGCTCAATACTAGGTCTATAACTTCAATACTAGGTCTATAAGTTCAATACTAGGTCTATAAGTTCAATACTAGGTCTATAAGCTCAATACTAGGTCTATAACTTCAATACTAGGTCTATAAGTTAAATACTAGGTCTATAAGCTCAATACTAGGTCTATAAGCTCAATACTAGGTCTATAAGCTCAATACTAGGTCTATAAGTTAAATACTAGGTCTATAAGCTCAATACTAGGTCTATAAGCTCAATACTAGGTCTATAATCTCAATACTAGGTCTATAAGTTCAATACTAGGTCTATAAGCTCAATACTAGGTCTATAAGCTCAATACTAGGTCTATAACTTCAATACTAGGTCTATAAGCTCAATACTAGGTCTATAAGCTCAATACTAGGTCTATAAGTTCAGTTCAAAACTAGGTCTATAAGTTCAGTTCAATACTAGGTCAATAACTTCAATACTAGGTCTATAACTTCAATACTAGGTCTATAACTTCAATACTAGGTCTATAAGCTCAATACTAGGTCTACAAGCTCAATACTAAGTCTTTAAGCTCAATACTAGGTCTATAACTTCAATACTAGGTCTATAAGCTCAATACTAGGTCTGCAAGCTCAATACTAGGTCTATAAGTTCAATACTAGGTCTATAACTTCAATACTAGGTCTATAACTTCAATACTAGGTCTATAACTTTAACACTAGGTCTATAAGCTCAATACTAGGTCTATATAGTATAAGTTAATTTCACGATACTAAAATTAAAAAGCGATATTTGTAATATTATAATCATTAAACACATTTTTAGCAGGAGGGGTGTCTTCTGCTAATCGTTCTCGGAAACATTCAAGGAAGGACCTCCCTGATCTAAAAGAAACAATATAAAGTCTATAAGTTCAGTTCAATACTAGGTCTATAACTTCAATACTAGGTCTATAACTTCAATAGTAGGTCTATAACTTCAATACTAGGTCTATAAGCTCAATACTAGGTCTACAAGCTCAATACTACGTCTATAAGCTCAATACTAGGTCTATAACTTCAATACTAGGTCTATAAGCTCAATACTAGGTCTATAAGTTCAATACTAGGTCTATAACTTCAATACTAGGTCTTTAACTTCAATACTAGGTCTATAACTTCAATACTAGGTCTATAACTTCAACATTAGGTCTATAACTTCAATACTAGGTCTATAACTTCAATACTAGGTGTATAAGCTCAATACTAGGTCTATAAGCTCAATACTAGGTCTATAAGCTCAATACTAGACCTATAAGCTCAATACTAGGTCTATAAGCTCAATACTAGGTCTATAAGTTCAATACTAGGTCTATAAGCTCAATACTAGGTCTATAAGCTCAATACTAGGTCTATAACTTCAGTACTAGGTCTATAAGCTCAATACTAGGTCTATAAGCTCAATACTAGGTCTATAAGCTCAATACTGCCTATAACTTCAATACTAGGTCTATAAGCTTAATACTAGGTCTATAAGCTCAATACTAGTTCTATAAGCTCATTACTAGGTCTATAACTTCAATACTAGGTCTATAACTTCAATACTAGGTCTATAACTTCAATACTAGGTCTATAAGCACAATACTAGGTCTATAAGTTCAATACTAGGTCTATAAGCTCAATACTAGGTCTATAACTTCAATACTAGGTCTATAAGTTCAATACTAGGTCTATAAGTTCAATACTAGGTCTATAAGCTCAATACTAGGTCTATAACTTCAATACTAGGTCTATAAGTTAAATACTAGGTCTATAAGCTCAATACTAGGTCTATAAGCTCAATACTAGGTCTATGAGTTCAATACTAGGTCTATAAGCTCAATACTAGGTCTATAAGCTCAATACTAGGTCTATAAGCTCAATACTAGGTCTATAAGCTCAATACTAGGTCTATAACTTCAATACTAGGTCTATAAGCTCAATACTAGGTCTATAAGCTCAATACTAGGTCTATAAGCTCAATACTAGGTCTATAACATCAATACTAGGTCTATAAGCTCAATACTAGGTCTATAAGCTCAATACTAGGTCTATAAGTTCAGTTCAATACTAGGTCTATAACTTCAATACTAGGTCTATAACTTCAATACTAGGTCTATAACTTCAATACTAGGTCTATAAGCTCAATACTAGGTCTACAAGCTCAATACTACGTCTATAAGCTCAATACTAGGTCTATAACTTCAATACTAGGTCTATAAGCTCAATACTAGGTCTATAAGTTCAGTTCAATACTAGGTCTATAACTTCAACACTAGGTGTATAAGCTCAATACTACTTCTATAAGCTCAATACTAGGTCTATAACTTCAATACTAGGTCTATAAGTTCAATACTAGGTCTATAAATTCAATACTAGGTCTATAAGCTCAATACTAGGTCTATAAGCTCAATACTAGGTCTATAAGCTCAATACTAGGTCTATAAGCTCAATACTAGGTCTATAAGCTCAATACTAGGTCTATAAGCTCAATACTAGGTCTATAAGCTCAATACTAGGTCTATAAGCTCAATACTAGGTCTATAACTTCAATACTAGGTCTATAAGCTCAATACTAGGTCTATAAGCTCAATACTAGGTCTATAAGTTCAGTTCAATACTAGGTCTATAAGTTCAATACTAGGTCTATAACTTCAATACTAGGTCTATAACTTCAATACTAGGTCTATTACTTCAATACTAGGTCTATAAGCTCAATACTAGGTCTACAAGCTCAATACTACGTCTATAAGCTCAATACTAGGTCTATAACTTTAATACTAGGTCTATAAGCTCTATACTAGGTCTATAAGTTCAGTTCAATACTAGGTCAATAACTTCAACACTAGGTGTATAAGCTCAATACTAGGTCTATAAGCTCAATACTAGGTCTATAACTTCAATACTAGGCCTATAAGCTCAATACTAGGTCTATAAGCTCAATACTACGTCTATAAGCTCAATACTAGGTCTATAACTTCAATACTAGGTCTATAAGCTCAATACTAGTTCTATAAGTTCAGTTCAATACTAGGTCTATAACTTCAATACTAGGTCTATAACTTCAATAGTAGGTCTTTAACTTCAATTCTAGGTCTATAAGCTCAATACTAGGTCTACAAGCTCAATACTACGTCTATAAGCTCAATACTAGGTCTATAACTTCAATACTAGGTCTATAAGCTCAATACTAGGTCTATAAGCTCAATACTAGGTCTATAAGTTCAATACTAGGTCTATAACTTCAATACTAGGTCTATAACTTCAATACTAGGTCTATAAGCTCAATACTAGGTCTATAAGCTCAATACTAGGTCTATAAGCTCAATACTGCCTATAACTTCAATACTAGGTCTATAAGCACAATACTAGGTCTATAAGTTCAATACTAGGTCTATAAGCTCAATAATAGGTCTATAACTTCAATACTAGGTCTATAAGTTCAATACTAGGTCTATAAGTTCAATACTAGGTCTATAAGCTCAATACTAGGTCTATAACTTCAATACTAGGTCTATAAGTTAAATACTAGGTCTATAAGCTCAATACTAGGTCTATAAGCTCAATACTAGGTCTATAAGCTTAATACTAGGTCTATAAGTTAAATACTAGGTCTATAAGCTCAATACTAGGTCTATAAGCTCAATACTAGGTCTATAAGCTCAATACTAGGTCTATAAGTTCAATACTAGGTCTATAAGCTCAATACTAGGTCTATAAGCTCAATACTAGGTCTATAACTTCAATACTAGGTCTATAAGCTCAATACTAGGTCTATAAGCTCAATACTAGGTCTATAAGTTCAGTTCAATACTAGGTCTATAAGTTCAGTTCAATACTAGGTCTATAACTTCAATACTAGGTCTATAACTTCAATACTAGGTCTATAACTTCAATACTAGGTATATAAGCTCAATACTAGGTCTACAAGCTCAATACTAAGTCTATAAGCTCAATACTAGGTCTATAACTTCAATACTAGGTCTATAAGCTCAATACTAGGTCTATAAGCTCAATACTAGGTCTATAAGTTCAATACTAGGTCTATAACTTCAATACTAGGTCTATAACTTCAATACTAGGTCTATAAGCTCAATACTAGGTCTATAAGCTCAATACTAGGTCTATAAGCTCAATACTGCCTATAACTTCAATACTAGGTCTATAAGCTCAATACTAGGTCTATAAGCTCAATACTAGTTATATAAGCTCAATACTAGGTCTATAAGTTCAATACTAGGTCTATAACTTCAATACTAGGTCTATAACTTCAATACTAGGTCTATAAGTTCAATACTAGGTCTATAAGCTCAATACTAGGTCTAAAAGCTCAATACTAGGTCTATAAGCTCAATACTAGGTCTATAAGTTCAATACTAGGTCTATAAGCTCAATACTAGGTCTATAAGCTCAATACTAGGTCTATAACTTCAATACTAGGTCTATAACTTCAATACTAGGTCTATAACTTCAATACTAGGTCTATAAGCTCAATACTAGGTCTATAAGTTCAATACTAGGTCTATAACTTCAATACTAGGTGTATAAGCTCAATACTAGGTCTATAAGCTCAATACTAGGTCTATAAGCTCAATACTAGACCTATAAGCTCAATACTAGGTCTATAAGCTCAATACTAGGTCTATAAGTTCAATACTAGGTCTATAAGCTCAATACTAGGTCTATAAGCTCAATACTAGGTCTATAAGCTCAATACTGCCTATAACTTCAATACTAGGTCTATAAGCTTAATACTAGGTCTATAAGCTCAATACCAGTTCTATAAGCTCATTACTAGGTCTATAACTTCAATACTAGGTCTATAACTTCAATACTAGGTCTATAAATTCAATACTAGGTCTATAAGCACAATACTAGGTCTATAAGTTCAATACTAGGTCTATAAGCTCAATACTAGGTCTATAACTTCAATACTAGGTCTATAAGTTCAATACTAGGTCTATAAGTTCAATACTAGGTCTATAAGCTCAATACTAGGTCTATAACTTCAATACTAGGTCTATAAGTTCAATACTAGGTCTATAAGCTCAATACTAGGTCTATAAGCTCAATACTAGGTCTATAAGCTCAATACTAGGTCTATAAGTTCAATACTAGGTCTATAAGCTCAATACTAGGTCTGTAAGCTCAATACTAGGTCTATAACTTCAATACTAGGTCTATAAGCTCAATACTAGGTCTATAAGCTCAATACTAGGTCTATAAGTTCAGTTCAATACTAGGTCTATAAGTTCAGTTCAATACTAGGTCTATAACTTCAATACTAGGTCTATAACTTCAATACTAGGTCTATAACTTGAATACTAGGTCTATAAGCTCAATACTAGGTCTACAAGCTCAATACTAAGTCTATAAGCTCAATACTAGGTCTATAACTTCAATACTAGGTCTATAAGCTCAATACTAGGTCTATAAGCTCAATACTAGGTCTATAAGTTCAATACTAGGTCTATAACTTCAATACTAGGTCTATAACTTCAATACTAGGTCTATAAGCTCAATACTAGGTCTATAAGCTCAATACTAAGTCTACAAGCTCAATACTGCCTATAACTTCAATACTAGGTCTATAAGCTCAATCCTAGGTCTATAAGCTCAATACTAGTTATATAAGCTCAATACTAGGTCTATAAGTTCAATACTAGGTCTATAACTTCAATACTAGGTCTATAACTTCAATACTAGGTCTATAAGTTCAATACTAGGTCTATAAGCTCAATACTAGGTCTATAAGCTCAATACTAGGTCTATAAGCTCAATACTAGGTCTATAAGTTCAATACTAGGTCTATAAGCTCAATACTAGGTCTATAAGCTCAATACTAGGTCTATAACTTCAATACTAGGTCTATAACTTCAATACTAGGTCTATAACTTCAATACTAGGTCTATAACTTCAATACTAGGTCTATAAGCTCAATACTAGGTCTATAAGTTCAATACTAGGTCTATAACTTCAATACTAGGTCTATAACTTCAATACTAGGTCTATAACTTCAATACTAGGTCTATAACTTCAATACTAGGTCTATAACTTCAACATTAGGTCTATAACTTCAATACTAGGTCTATAACTTCAATACTAGGTGTATAAGCTCAATACTAGGTCTATAAGCTCAATACTAGGTCTATAAGCTCAATACTAGACCTATAAGCTCAATACTAGGTCTATAAGCTCAATACTAGGTCTATAAGTTCAATACTAGGTCTATAAGCTCAATACTAGGTCTATAAGTTCAATACTAGGTCTATAAGCTCAATACTAGGTCTATAAGCTCAATACTAGGTCTATAAGCTCAATACTGCCTATAACTTCAATACTAGGTCTATAAGCTTAATACTAGGTCTATAAGCTCAATACTAGTTCTATAAGCTCATTACTAGGTCTATGACTTCAATACTAGGTCTATAACTTCAATACTAGGTCTATAACTTCAATACTAGGTCTATAAGCACAATACTAGGTCAATAAGTTCAATACTAGGTCTATAAGCTCAATACTAGGTCTATAACTTCAATACTAGGTCTATAAGTTCAATACTAGGTCTATAAGTTCAATACTAGGTCTATAAGCTCAATACTAGGTCTATAAGCTCAATACTAGGTCTATAAGCTCAATACTAGGTCTATAAGTTCAATACTAGGTCTACAAACTCAATACTAGGTCTATAAGCTCAATACTAGGTCTATAACTTCAATACTAGGTCTATAACTTCAACACTAGTTGTTTAAGCTCAATACTAGGTCTATAACTTTAACACTAGGTCTATAAGCTCAATACTAGGTCTATATAGTATAAGTTAATTTCACGATACTAAAATTAAAAAGCGATATTTGTAATATTATAATCATTAAACACATTTTTAGCAGGAGGGGTGTCTTCTGCTAATCGTTCTCGGAAACATTCAAGGAAGGACCTCCCTGATCTAAAAGAAACAATATAAAGTCTATAAGTTCAGTTCAATACTAGGTCTATAACTTCAATACTAGGTCTATAACTTCAATAGTAGGTCTATAACTTCAATACTAGGTCTATAAGGTCAATACTAGGTCTACAAGCTCAATACTACGTCTATAAGCTCAATACTAGGTCTATAACTTCAATACTAGGTCTATAAGCTCAATACTAGGTCTATAAGTTCAATACTAGGTCTATAACTTCAATACTAGGTCTTTAACTTCAATACTAGGTCTATAACTTCAATACTAGGTCTATAACTTCAACATTAGGTCTATAACTTCAATACTAGGTCTATAACTTCAATACTAGGTGTATAAGCTCAATACTAGGTCTATAAGCTCAATACTAGGTCTATAAGCTCAATACTAGACCTATAAGCTCAATACTAGGTCTATAAGCTCAATACTAGGTCTATAAGTTCAATACTAGGTCTATAAGCTCAATACTAGGTCTATAAGCTCAATACTAGGTCTATAACTTCAATACTAGGTCTATAAGCTCAATACTAGGTCTATAAGCTCAATACTAGGTCTATAAGCTCAATACTGCCTATAACTTCAATACTAGGTCTATAAGCTTAATACTAGGTCTATAAGCTCAATACTAGTTCTATAAGCTCATTACTAGGTCTATAACTTCAATACTAGGTCTATAACTTCAATACTAGGTCTATAACTTCAATACTAGGTCTATAAGCACAATACTAGGTCTATAAGTTCAATACTAGGTCTATAAGCTCAATACTAGGTCTATAACTTCAATACTAGGTCTATAAGTTCAATACTAGGTCTATAAGTTCAATACTAGGTCTATAAGCTCAATACTAGGTCTATAACTTCAATACTAGGTCTATAAGTTAAATACTAGGTCTATAAGCTCAATACTAGGTCTATAAGCTCAATACTAGGTCTATAAGCTCAATACTAGGTCTATAAGTTCAATACTAGGTCTATAAGCTCAATACTAGGTCTATAAGATCAATACTAGGTCTATAACTTCAATACTAGGTCTATAAGCTCAATACTAGGTCTATAAGCTCAATACTAGGTCTATAAGCTCAATACTAGGTCTATAAGCTCAATACTAGGTCTATAAGCTCAATACTAGGTCTATAAGCTCAATACTAGGTCTATAACATCAATACTAGGTCTATAAGCTCAATACTAGGTCTATAAGCTCAATACTAGGTCTATAAGTTCAGTTCAATACTAGGTCTATAACTTCAATACTAGGTCTATAACTTCAATACTAGGTCTATAACTTCAATACTAATTCTATAAGCTCAATACTAGGTCTACAAGCTCAATACTGCCTATAACTTCAATACTAGGTCTATAAGCTCAATACTAGGTCTATAACTTCAATACTAGGTCTATAAGCTCAATACTAGGTCTATAAGTTCAGTTCAATACTAGGTCTATAACTTCAATACTAGGTCTATAAGCTCAATACTAGGTCTACAAGCTCAATACTGCCTATAACTTCAATACTAGGTCTATAAGCTCAATACTAGGTCTATAACTTCAATACTTGGTCTATAAGCTCAATACTAGGTCTATAAGTTCAGTTCAATACTAGGTCTATAACTTCAACACTAGGTGTATAAGCTCAATACTACTTCTATAAGCTCAATACTAGGTCTATAACTTCAATACTAGGCCTATAAGCTCAATACTAGGTCTATAAGCTCAATACTAGGTCTATAAGTTCAATACTAGGTCTATAACTTCAATACTAGGTCTATAACTTCAATACTAGGTCTATAAGCTCAATACTAGGTCTATAAGCTCAATACTAGGTCTATAAGCTCAATACTGCCTATAACTTCAATACTAGGTCTATAAGCTCAATACTAGGTCTATAAGCTCAATACTAGGTCTATAAGCTCAATACTAGGTCTATAAGTTCAATACTAGGTCTATAAGCTCAATACTAGGTCTATAAGCTCAATACTAGGTCTATAAGCTCAATACTAGGTCTATAAGCTCAATACTAGGTCTATAACTTCAATACTAGGTCTATAAGCTCAATACTAGGTCTATAAGCTCAATACTAGGTCTATAAGCTCAATACTAGGTCTATAAGCTCAATACTAGGTCTATAAGCTCAATACTAGGTCTATAAGCTCAATACTAGGTCTATAACATCAATACTAGGTCTATAAGCTCAATACTAGGTCTATAAGCTCAATACTAGGTCTATAAGTTCAGTTCAATACTAGGTCTATAACTTCAATACTAGGTCTATAACTTCAATACTAGGTCTATAACTTCAATACTAGGTCTATAAGCTCAATACTAGGTCTACAAGCTCAATACTACGTCTATAAGCTCAATACTAGGTCTATAACTTCAATACTAGGTCTATAAGCTCAATACTAGGTCTATAAGTTCAGTTCAATACTAGGTCTATAACTTCAACACTAGGTGTATAAGCTCAATACTAGGTCTATAAGCTCAATACTAGGTCTATAACTTCAATACTAGGCCTATAAGCTCAATACTAGGTCTATAAGCTCAATACTACGTCTATAAGCTCAATACTAGGTCTATAACTTCAATACTAGGTCTATAAGCTCAATACTAGGTCTATAAGCTCAATACTAGGTCTATAAGTTCAATACTAGGTCTATAACTTCAATACTAGGTCTATAACTTCAATACTAGGTCTATAAGCTCAATACTAGGTCTATAAGCTCAATACGAGGTCTATAAGCTCAATACTGCCTATAACTTCAATACTAGGTCTATAAGCTCAATACTAGGTCTATAAGCTCAACACTAGGTCTATAACTTCAATACTAGGTCTATAAGCTCAATACTAGGTCTATAACTTCAACACTAGGTCTATAAGCTCAATACTAGGTCTATATAGTATAAGTTAATTTCACGATACTAAAATTAAAAAGCGATATTTGTAATATTATAATCATTAAACACATTTTTAGCAGGAGGGGTGTCTTCTGCTAATCGTTCTCGGAAACATTCAAGGAAGGACCTCCCTGATCTAAAAGAAACAATATAAAGTCTATAAGTTCAGTTCAATACTAGGTCTATAACTTCAATACTAGGTCTATAACTTCAATAGTAGGTCTATAACTTCAATACTAGGTCTATAAGCTCAATACTAGGTCTACAAGCTCAATACTACGTCTATAAGCTCAATACTAGACCTATAAGCTCAATACTAGGTCTATAAGCTCAATACTAGGTCTATAAGTTCAATACTAGGTCTATAAGCTCAATACTAGGTCTATAAGCTCAATACTAGGTCTATAGCTTCAATACTAGGTCTATAAGCTCAATACTAGGTCTATAAGCTCAATACTAGGTCTATAAGCTCAATACTGCCTATAACTTCAATACTAGGTCTATAAGCTTAATACTAGGTCTATAAGCTCAATACTAGTTCTATAAGCTCATTACTAGGTCTATAACTTCAATACTAGGTCTATAACTTCAATACTAGGTCTATAAGTTCAATACTTAGTCTATAAATTCAATACTAGGTCTATAAGCTCAATACTAGGTCTATAAGCTCAATACTAGGTCTATAAGCTCAATACTAGGTCTATAAGCTCAATACTAGGTCTATAAGCTCAATACTAGGTCTATAAGCTCAATAATAGGTCTATAAGCTCAATACTAGGTCTATAAGCTCAATACTAGGTCTATAACTTCAATACTAGGTCTATAAGCTCAATACTAGGTCTATAAGCTCAATACTAGGTCTATAAGTTCAGTTCAATACTAGGTCTATAAGTTCAATACTAGGTCTATAACTTCAATACTAGGTCTATAACTTCAATACTAGGTCTATTACTTCAATACTAGGTCTATAAGCTCAATACTAGGTCTACAAGCTCAATACTACGTCTATAAGCTCAATACTAGGTCTATAACTTTAATACTAGGTCTATAAGCTCTATACTAGGTCTATAAGTTCAGTTCAATACTAGGTCTATAACTTCAACACTAGGTGTATAAGCTCAATACTAGGTCTATAAGCTCAATACTAGGTCTATAACTTCAATACTAGGTCTATAAGCTCAATACTAGGTCTATAAGCTCAATACTACGTCTATAAGCTCAATACTAGGTCTATAACTTCAATACTAGGTCTATAAGCTCAATACTAGTTCTATAAGTTCAGTTCAATACTAGGTCTATAACTTCAATACTAGGTCTATAACTTCAATAGTAGGTCTTTAACTTCAATACTAGGTCTATAAGCTCAATACTAGGTCTACAAGCTCAATACTACGTCTATAAGCTCAATACTAGGTCTATAACTTCAATACTAGGTCTATAAGCTCAATACTAGGTCTATAAGCTCAATACTAGGTCTATAAGTTCAATATTAGGTCTATAACTTCAATACTAGGTCTATAACTTCAATACTAGGTCTATAAGCTCAATACTAGGTCTATAAGCTCAATACTAGGTCTATAAGCTCAATACTGCCTATAACTTCAATACTAGGTCTATAAGCACAATACTAGGTCTATAAGTTCAATACTAGGTCTATAAGCTCAATACTAGGTCTATAACTTCAATACTAGGTCTATAAGTTCAATACTAGGTCTATAAGTTCAATACTAGGTCTATAAGCTCAATACTAGGTCTATAACTTCAATACTAGGTCTATAAGTTAAATACTAGGTCTATAAGCTCAATACTAGGTCTATAAGCTCAATACTAGGTCTATAAGCTCAATACTAGGTCTATAAGTTAAATACTAGGTCTATAAGCTCAATACTAGGTCTATAAGCTCAATACTAGGTCTATAAGCTCAATACTAGGTCTATAAGTTCAATACTAGGTCTATAAGCTCAATACTAGGTCTATAAGCTCAATACTAGGTCTATAACTTCAATACTAGGTCTATAAGCTCAAAACTAGGTCTATAAGCTCAATACTAGGTCTATAAGTTCAGTTCAATACTAGGTCTATAAGTTCAGTTCAATACTAGGTCAATAACTTCAATACTAGGTCTATAAGCTCAATACTAGGTCTATAACTTCAATACTAGGTCTATAAGCTCAATACTAGGTCTACAAGCTCAATACTAAGTCTATAAGCTCAATACTAGGTCTATAACTTCAATACTAGGTCTATAAGCTCAATACTAGGTCTGCAAGCTCAATACTAGGTCTATAAGTTCAATACTAGGTCTATAACTTCAATACTAGGTCTATAACTTCAATACTAGGTCTATAACTTTAACACTAGGTCTATAAGCTCAATACTAGGTCTATATAGTATAAGTTAATTTCACGATACTAAAATTAAAAAGCGATATTTGTAATATTATAATCATTAAACACATTTTTAGCAGGAGGGGTGTCTTCTGCTAATCGTTCTCGGAAACATTCAAGGAAGGACCTCCCTGATCTAAAAGAAACAATATAAAGTCTATAAGTTCAGTTCAATACTAGGTCTATAACTTCAATAGTAGGTCTATAACTTCAATAGTAGGTCTATAACTTCAATACTAGGTCTATAAGCTCAATACTAGGTCTACAAGCTCAATACTACGTCTATAAGCTCAATACTAGGTCTATAACTTCAATACTAGGTCTATAAGCTCAATACTAGGTCTATAAGTTCAATACTAGGTCTATAACTTCAATACTAGGTCTTTAACTTCAATACTAGGTCTATAACTTCAATACTAGGTCTATAACTTCAACATTAGGTCTATAACTTCAATACTAGGTCTATAACTTCAATACTAGGTGTATAAGCTCAATACTAGGTCTATAAGCTCAATACTAGGTCTATAAGCTCAATACTAGACCTATAAGCTCAATACTAGGTCTATAAGCTCAATACTAGGTCTATAAGTTCAATACTAGGTCTATAAGCTCAATACTAGGTCTATAAGCTCAATACTAGGTCTATAACTTCAGTACTAGGTCTATAAGCTCAATACTAGGTCTATAAGCTCAATACTAGGTCTATAAGCTCAATACTGCCTATAACTTCAATACTAGGTCTATAAGCTTAATACTAGGTCTATAAGCTCAATACTAGTTCTATAAGCTCATTACTAGGTCTATAACTTCAATACTAGGTCTATAACTTCAATACTAGGTCTATAACTTCAATACTAGGTCTATAAGCACAATACTAGGTCTATAAGTTCAATACTAGGTCTATAAGCTCAATACTAGGTCTATAACTTCAATACTAGGTCTATAAGTTCAATACTAGGTCTATAAGTTCAATACTAGGTCTATAAGCTCAATACTAGGTCTATAACTTCAATACTAGGTCTATAAGTTAAATACTAGGTCTATAAGCTCAATACTAGGTCTATAAGCTCAATACTAGGTCTATAAGCTCAATACTAGGTCTATAAGTTCAATACTAGGTCTATAAACTCAATACTAGGTCTATAAGCTCAATACTAGGTCTATAACTTCAATACTAGGTCTATAAGCTCAATACTAGGTCTATAAGCTCAATACTAGGTCTATAAGTTCAGTTCAATACTAGGTCTATAAGTTCAGTTCAATACTAGGTCTATAACTTCAATACTAGGTCTATAACTTCAATACTAGGTCTATAACTTCAGTACTAGGTCTATAAGCTCAATACTAGGTCTACAAGCTCAATACTAAGTCTATAAGCTCAATACTAGGTCTATAACTTCAATACTAGGTCTATAAGCTCAATACTAGGTCTATAAGCTCAATACTAGGTCTATAAGTTCAATACTAGGTCTATAACTTCAATACTAGGTCTATAACTTCAATACTAGGTCTATAAGCTCAATACTAGGTCTATAAGCTCAATACTAGGTCTATAAGCTCAATACTGCCTATAACTTCAATACTAGGTCTATAAGCTCAATACTAGGTCTATAAGCTCAATACTAGTTATATAAGCTCAATACTAGGTCTATAACTTCAATACTAGGTCTATAAGCTCAATAGTAGGTCTATAAGCTCAATAGTAGGTCTATAACTTCAATACTAGGTCTATAAGCTCAATACTAGGTCTACAAGCTCAATACTACGTCTATAAGCTCAATACTAGGTCTATAACTTCAATACTAGGTCTATAAGCTCAATACTAGGTCTATAAGCTCAATACTAGGTCTATAAGTTCAATACTAGGTCTATAACTTCAATACTAGGTCTATAACTTCAATACTAGGTCTATAAGCTCAATACTAGGTCTATAAGCTCAATACTAGGTCTATAAGCTCAATACTGCCTATAACTTCAATACTAGGTCTATAAGCTCAATACTAGGTCTATAAGCTCAATACTAGGTCTATAAGCTCAATACTAGGTCTATGAGTTCAATACTAGGTCTATAAGCTCAATACTAGGTCTATAAGCTCAATACTAGGTCTATAAGCTCAATACTAGGTCTATAAGCTCAATACTAGGTCTATAACTTCAATACTAGGTCTATAAGCTCAATACTAGGTCTATAAGCTCAATACTAGGTCTATAAGCTCAATACTAGGTCTATAAGCTCAATACTAGGTCTATAAGCTCAATACTAGGTCTATAAGCTCAATACTAGGTCTATAAGCTCAATACTAGGTCTATAACATCAATACTAGGTCTATAAGCTCAATACTAGGTCTATAAGCTCAATACTAGGTCTATAAGTTCAGTTCAATACTAGGTCTATAACTTCAATACTAGGTCTATAACTTCAATATTAGGTCTATAACTTCAATACTAGGTCTATAAGCTCAATACTAGGTCTACAAGCTCAATACTACGTCTATAAGCTCAATACTAGGTCTATAACTTCAATACTAGGTCTATAAGCTCAATACTAGGTCTATAAGTTCAGTTCAATACTAGGTCTATAACTTCAACACTAGGTGTATAAGCTCAATACTACTTCTATAAGCTCAATACTAGGTCTATAACTTCAATACTAGGCCTATAAGCTCAATACTAGGTCTATAAGCTTAATACTAGGTCTATAAGTTCAATACTAGGTCTTTAACTTCAATACTAGGTCTATAACTTCAATACTAGGTCTATAAGCTCAATACTAGGTCTATAAGCTCAATACTAGGTCTATAAGCTCAATACTGCCTATAACTTCAATACTAGGTCTATAAGCTCAATACTAGGTCTATAAGCTCAATACTAGGTCTATAAGCTCAATACTAGGTCTATAAGTTCAATACTAGGTCTATAAGCTCAATACTAGGTCTATAAGCTCAATACTAGGTCTATAAGCTCAATACTAGGTCTATAAGCTCAATACTAGGTCTATAACTTCAATACTAGGTCTATAAGCTCAATACTAGGTCTATAAGCTCAATACTAGGTCTATAAGCTCAATACTAGGTCTATAAGCTCAATACTAGGTCTATAAGCTCAATACTAGGTCTATAAGCTCAATACTAGGTCTATAACATCAATACTAGGTCTATAAGCTCAATACTAGGTCTATAAGCTCAATACTAGGTCTATAAGTTCAGTTCAATACTAGGTCTATAACTTCAATACTAGGTCTATAACTTCAATACTAGGTCTATAACTTCAATACTAGGTCTATAAGCTCAATACTAGGTCTACAAGCTCAATACTACGTCTATAAGCTCAATACTAGGTCTATAACTTCAATACTAGGTCTATAAGCTCAATACTAGGTCTATAAGTTCAGTTCAATACTAGGTCTATAACTTCAACACTAGGTGTATAAGCTCAATACTAGGTCTATAAGCTCAATACTAGGTCTATAACTTCAATACTAGGCCTATAAGCTCAATACTAGGTCTATAAGCTCAATACTACGTCTATAAGCTCAATACTAGGTCTATAACTTCAATACTAGGTCTATAAGCTCAATACTAGGTCTATAAGCTCAATACTAGGTCTATAAGTTCAATACTAGGTCTATAACTTCAATACTAGGTCTATAACTTCAATACTAGGTCTATAAGCTCAATACTAGGTCTATAAGCTCAATACGAGGTCTATAAGCTCAATACTGCCTATAACTTCAATACTAGGTCTATAAGCTCAATACTAGGTCTATAAGCTCAACACTAGGTCTATAACTTCAATACTAGGTCTATAAGCTCAATACTAGGTCTATAACTTCAACACTAGGTCTATAAGCTCAATACTAGGTCTATATAGTATAAGTTAATTTCACGATACTAAAATTAAAAAGCGATATTTGTAATATTTTAATCATTAAACACATTTTTAGCAGGAGGGGTGTCTTCTGCTAATCGTTCTCGGAAACATTCAAGGAAGGACCTCCCTGATCTAAAAGAAACAATATAAAGTCTATAAGTTCAGTTCAATACTAGGTCTATAACTTCAATACTAGGTCTATAACTTCAATAGTAGGTCTATAACTTCAATACTAGGTCTATAAGCTCAATACTAGGTCTACAAGCTCAATACTACGTCTATAAGCTCAATACTAGACCTATAAGCTCAATACTAGGTCTATAAGCTCAATACTAGGTCTATAAGTTCAATACTAGGTCTATAAGCTCAATACTAGGTCTATAAGCTCAATACTAGGTCTATAGCTTCAATACTAGGTCTATAAGCTCAATACTAGGTCTATAAGCTCAATACTAGGTCTATAAGCTCAATACTGCCTATAACTTCAATACTAGGTCTATAAGCTTAATACTAGGTCTATAAGCTCAATACTAGTTCTATAAGCTCATTACTAGGTCTATAACTTCAATACTAGGTCTAAAACTTCAAACTAGGTCTATAAGTTCAATACTAGGTCTATAAATTCAATACTAGGTCTATAAGCTCAATACTAGGTCTATAAGCTCAATACTAGGTCTATAAGCTCAATACTAGGTCTATAAGCTCAATACTAGGTCTATAAGCTCAATACTAGGTCTATAAGTTCAATACTAGGTCTATAAGCTCAATACTAGGTCTATAAGCTCAATACTAGGTCTATAAGCTCAATACTGCCTATAACTTCAATACTAGGTCTATAAGCTTAATACTAGGTCTATAAGCTCAATACTAGTTCTATAAGCTCATTACTAGGTCTATGACTTCAATACTAGGTCTATAACTTCAATACTAGGTCTATAACTTCAATACTAGGTCTATAAGCACAATACTAGGTCAATAAGTTCAATACTAGGTCTATAAGCTCAATACTAGGTCTATAACTTTAATACTAGGTCTATAAGCTCTATACTAGGTCTATAAGTTCAGTTCAATACTAGGTCTATAACTTCAACACTAGGTGTATAAGCTCAATACTAGGTCTATAAGCTCAATACTAGGTCTATAACTTCAATACTAGGCCTATAAGCTCAATACTAGGTCTATAAGCTCAATACTACGTCTATAAGCTCAATACTAGGTCTATAACTTCAATACTAGGTCTATAAGCTCAATACTAGTTCTATAAGTTCAGTTCAATACTAGGTCTATAACTTCAATACTAGGTCTATAACTTCAATAGTAGGTCTTTAACTTCAATACTAGGTCTATAAGCTCAATACTAGGTCTACAAGCTCAATACTACGTCTATAAGCTCAATACTAGGTCTATAAGCTCAATACTAGGTCTATAACTTCAATACTAGGTCTATAAGTTAAATACTAGGTCTATAAGCTCAATACTAGGTCTATAAGCTCAATACTAGGTCTATAAGCTCAATACTAGGTCTATAAGTTAAATACTAGGTCTATAAGCTCAATACTAGGTCTATAAGCTCAATACTAGGTCTATAAGCTCAATACTAGGTCTATAAGTTCAATACTAGGTCTATAAGCTCAATACTAGGTCTATAAGCTCAATACTAGGTCTATAACTTCAATACTAGGTCTATAAGCTCAATACTAGGTCTATAAGCTCAATACTAGGTCTATAAGTTCAGTTCAATACTAGGTCTATAAGTTCAGTTCAATACTAGGTCAATAACTTCAATACTAGGTCTATAACTTCAATACTAGGTCTATAACTTCAATACTAGGTCTATAAGCTCAATACTAGGTCTACAAGCTCAATACTACGTCTATAAGCTCAATACTAGGTCTATAACTTCAATACTAGGTCTATAAGCTCAATACTAGGTCTATAAGTTCAGTTCAATACTAGGTCTATAACTTCAACACTAGGTGTATAAGCTCAATACTACGTCTATAAGCTCAATACTAGGTCTATAACTTCAATACTAGGTCTATAAGCTCAATACTAGGTCTATAAGCTCAATACTAGGTCTATAAGTTCAATACTAGGTCTATAACTTCAATACTAGGTCTATAACTTCAATACTAGGTCTATAAGCTGAATACTAGGTCTATAAGCTCAATACTAGGTCTATAAGCTCAATACTGCCTATAACTTCAATACTAGGTCTATAAGCTCAATACTAGGTCTATAAGCTCAATACTAGGTCTATAAGCTCAATACTAGGTCTATAAGTTCAATACTAGGTCTATAAGCTCAATACTAGGTCTATAAGCTCAATACTAGGTCTATAAGCTCAATACTAGGTCTATAAGCTCAATACTAGGTCTATAACTTCAATACTAGGTCTATAAGCTCAATACTAGGTCTATAAGCTCAATACTAGGTCTATAAGCTCAATACTAGGTCTATAAGCTCAATACTAGGTCTATAAGCTCAATACTAGGTCTATAAGCTCAATACTAGGTCTATAACATCAATACTAGGTCTATAAGCTCAATACTAGGTCTATAAGCTCAATACTAGGTCTATAAGTTCAGTTCAATACTAGGTCTATAACTTCAATACTAGGTCTATAACTTCAATACTAGGTCTATAACTTCAATACTAGGTCTATAAGCTCAATACTAGGTCTACAAGCTCAATACTACGTCTATAAGCTCAATACTAGGTCTATAACTTCAATACTAGGTCTATAAGCTCAATACTAGGTCTATAAGTTCAGTTCAATACTAGGTCTATAACTTCAACACTAGGTGTATAAGCTCAATACTAGGTCTATAAGTTCAATACTAGGTCTATAACTTCAATACTAGGCCTATAAGCTCAATACTAGGTCTATAAGCTCAATACTACGTCTATAAGCTCAATACTAGGTCTATAACTTCAATACTAGGTCTATAAGCTCAATACTAGGTCTATAAGTTCAATACTAGGTCTATAACTTCAATACTAGGTCTATAACTTCAATACTAGGTCTATAAGCTCAATACTAGGTCTATAAGCTCAATACGAGGTCTATAAGCTCAATACTGCCTATAACTTCAATACTAGGTCTATAAGCTCAATACTAGGTCTATAAGCTCAACACTAGGTCTATAACTTCAATACTAGGTCTATAAGCTCAATACTAGGTCTATAACTTCAACACTAGGTCTATAAGCTCAATACTAGGTCTATATAGTATAAGTTAATTTCACGATACTAAAATTAAAAAGCGATATTTGTAATATTATAATCATTAAACACATTTTTAGCAGGAGGGGTGTCTTCTGCTAATCGTTCTCGGAAACATTCAAGGAAGGACCTCCCTGATCTAAAAGAAACAATATAAAGTCTATAAGTTCAGTTCAATACTAGGTCTATAACTTCAATACTAGGTCTATAACTTCAATAGTAGGTCTATAACTTCAATACTAGGTCTATAAGCTCAATACTAGGTCTACAAGCTCAATACTACGTCTATAAGCTCAATACTAGACCTATAAGCTCAATACTAGGTCTATAAGCTCAATACTAGGTCTATAAGTTCAATACTAGGTCTATAAGCTCAATACTAGGTCTATAAGCTCAATACTAGGTCTATAACTTCAATACTAGGTCTATAAGCTCAATACTAGGTCTATAAGCTCAATACTAGGTCTATAAGCTCAATACTGCCTATAACTTCAATACTAGGTCTATAAGCTTAATACTAGGTCTATAAGCTCAATACTAGGTCTATAAGCTCAATACTAGGTCTATAACTTCAATACTAGGTCTATAACTTCAATACTAGGTCTATAAGTTCAATACTAGGTCTATAAGTTCAATACTAGGTCTATAAGCTCAATACTAGGTCTATAAGACCAATACTAGGTCTATAAGCTCAATACTAGGTCTATAAGCTCAATACTAGGTCTATAAGCTCAATACTAGGTCTATAAGCTCAATAATAGGTCTATAAGCTCAATACTAGGTCTATAAGCTCAATACTAGGTCTATAACTTCAATACTAGGTCTATAAGCTCAATACTAGGTCTATAAGCTCAATACTAGGTCTATAAGTTCAGTTCAATACTAGGTCTATAAGTTCAATACTAGGTCTATAACTTCAATACTAGGTCTATTACTTCAATACTAGGTCTATAAGCTCAATACTAGGTCTACAAGCTCAATACTACGTCTATAAGCTCAATACTAGGTCTATAACTTCAATACTAGGTCTATAAGCTCTATACTAGGTCTATAAGTTCAGTTCAATACTAGGTCTATAACTTCAACACTAGGTGTATAAGCTCAATACTAGGTCTATAAGCTCAATACTAGGTCTATAACTTCAATACTAGGCCTATAAGCTCAATACTAGGTCTATAAGCTCAATACTACGTCTATAAGCTCAATACTAGATCTATAACTTCAATACTAGGTCTATAAGCTCAATACTAGTTCTATAAGTTTAGTTCAATACTAGGTCTATAACTTCAATACTAGGTCTATAACTTCAATAGTAGGTCTTTAACTTCAATACTAGGTCTATAAGCTCAATACTAGGTCTACAAGCTCAATACTACGCCTATAAGCTCAATACTAGGTCTATAACTTCAATACTAGGTCTATAAGCTCAATACTAGGTCTATAAGCTCAATACTAGGTCTATAAGTTCAATACTAGGTCTATAACTTCAATACTAGGTCTATAACTTCAATACTAGGTCTATAAGCTCAATACTAGGTCTATATAGTGTAAGTTAATTTCACGATACTAAAATTAAAAAGCGATATTTGTAATATTATAATCATTAAACACATTTTTAGCAGGAGGGGTGTCTTCTGCTAATCGCTCTCGGAAACATTCAAGGAAGGACCTCCCTGATCTAAAAGAAACAATATAAAGTCTATAAGTTCAGTTCAATACTAGGTCTATAAGTTCAATACTAGGTCTATAACTTCAATAGTAGGTCTATAACTTCAATACTAGGTCTATAAGCTCAATACTAGGTCTACAAGCTCAATACTACGTCTATAAGCTCAATACTAGGTCTATAAGCTCAATACTAGGTCTACAAGCTCAATACTACGTCTATAAGCTCAATACTAGGTCTATAACTTCAATACTAGGTCTATAAGCTCAATACTAGGTCTATAACTTCAATACTAGGTCTATAACTTCAATACTAGGTCTATAACTTCAATACTAGGTCTATAACTTCAATACTAGGTCTATAACTTCAATACTAGGTCTATAACTTCAACATTAGGTCTATAACTTCAATACTAGGTGTATAAGCTCAATACTAGGTCTATAAGCTCAATACTAGGTCTATAAGCTCAATACTAGACCTATAAGCTCAATACTAGGTCTATAAGCTCAATACTAGGTCTATAAGTTCAATACTAGGTCTATAAGCTCAATACTAGGTCTATAAGCTCAATACTAGGTCTATAACTTCAATACTAGGTCTATAAGCTCAATACTAGGTCTATAAGCTCAATACTAGGTCTATAAGCTCAATACTGCCTATAACTTCAATACTAGGTCTATAAGCTCAATACTAGGTCTATAAGCTCAATACTAGTTCTATAAGCTCATTACTAGGTCTATAACTTCAATACTGGGTCTATAACTTCAATACTAGGCCTATAACTTCAATACTAGGTCTATAAGCACAATACTAGGTCTATAAGTTCAATACTAGGTCTATAAGCTCAATACTAGGTCTATAACTTCAATACTAGGTCTATAAGTTCAATACTAGGTCTATAAGTTCAATACTAGGTCTATAAGCTCAATACTAGGTCTATAAGCTCAATACTAGGTCTATAAGCTCAATACTAGGTCTATAAGCTCAATACTAGGTCTATAAGCTCAATACTAGGTCTATAAGCTCAATACTAGGTCTATAAGCTCAATACTAGGTCTATAACTTCAATACTAGGTCTATAAGCTCAATACTAGGTCTATAAGCTCAATACTAGGTCTATAAGTTCAGTTCAATACTAGGTCTATAAGTTCAGTTCAATACTAGGTCTATAACTTCAATACTAGGTCAATAACTTCAATACTAGGTCTATAACTTCAATACTAGGTCTATAAGTTCAGTTCAATACTAGGTCTATAACTTCAATACTAGGTCAATAACTTCAATACTAGGTCTATAACTTCAATACTAGGTCTATAAGCTCAATACTAGGTCTATAAGCTCAATACTAGGTCTATAAGCTCAATACTAGGTCTATAACTTCAATACTAGGTCTATAACTTCAATACTAGGTCTATAAGCTCAATACTAGGTCTATAAGCTCAATACTAGGTCTATAAGCTCAATACTAGGTCTATAAGCTCAATACTGCCTATAACTTCAATACTAGGTCTATAAGCTCAATACTAGGTCTATAAGCTCAATACTAGTTATATAAGCTCAATACTAGGTCTATAACTTCAATACTAGGTCTATAAGCTCAATAGTAGGTCTATAAGCTCAATACTAGGTCTATAACTTCAATACTAGGTCTATAACTTCAATAGTAGGTCTATAACTTCAATACTAGGTCTAAAAGCTCAATACTAGGTCTACAAGCTCAATACTACGTCTATAAGCTCAATACTAGGTCTATAACTTCAATACTAGGTCTATAAGCTCAATACTAGGTCTATAAGCTCAATACTAGGTCTATAAGTTCAATACTAGGTCTATAACTTCAATACTAGGTCTATAACTTCAATACTAGGTCTATAAGCTCAATACTAGGTCTATAAGCTCAATACTAGATCTATAAGCTCAATACTGCCTATAACTTCAATACTAGGTCTATAAGCTCAATACTAGGTCTATAAGCTCAATACTAGGTCTATAAGCTCAATACTAGGTCTATAAGCTCAATACTAGGTCTATAAGCTCAATACTAGGTTTTTAAGCTCAATACTAGGTCTATAAGCTCAATACTAGGTCTATAAGCTCAATACTAGGTCTATAACTTCAATGCTAGGTCTATAAGCTCAATACTAGGTCTATAAGCTCAATACTAGGTCTATAAGTTCAGTTCAATACTAGGTCTATAACTTCAATACTAGGTCTATAACTTCAATACTAGGTCTATAACTTCAATACTAGGTCTATAAGCTCAATACTAGGTCTACAAGCTCAATACTACGTCTATAAGCTCAATACTAGGTCTATAACTTCAATACTAGGTCTATAAGCTTAATACTAGGTCTATAAGTTCAGTTCAATACTAGGTCTATAACTTCAACACTAGTTGTATAAGCTCAATACTAGGTCTATAAGCTCAATACTAGGTCTATAACTTCAACACTAGGCCTATAAGCTCAATACTAGGTCTATAAGCTCAATACTACGTCTATAAGCTCAATACTAGGTCTATAGCTTCAATACTAGGTCTATAAGCTCAATACTAGTTCTATAAGTTCAGTTCAATACTAGGTCTATAACTTCAATACTAGGTCTATAACTTCAATAGTAGGTCTTTAACTTCAATACTAGGTCTATAAGCTCAATACTAGGTCTACAAGCTCAATACTACGTCAATAAGCTCAATACTAGGTCTATAACTTCAATACTAGGTCTATAACTTCAATACTAGGTCTATAAGCTCAATACTAGGTCTATAAGCTCAATACTAGGTCTATAAGCTCAATACTGCCTATAACTTCAATACTAGGTCTATAAGCTCAATACTAGGTCTATAAGCTCAACACTAGGTCTATAACTTCAATACTAGGTCTATAACTTCAACACTAGGTGTATAAGCTCAATACTAGGTCTATAAGCTCAATACTAGGTCTATAACTTCAATACTAGGCCTATAAGCTCAATACTAGGTCTATAAGCTCAATACTAGGTCTATAAGCTCAATACTAGGTCTACAAGCTCAATACTAGGTCTATAAGCTCAATACTAGGTCTATAACTTCAATACTAGGTCTATAACTTCAATACTAGGTCTATAAGCTCAATACTAGGTCTATAACTTCAACACTAGGTCTATAAGCTCAATACTAGGTCTATATAGTATAAGTTAATTTCACGATACTAAAATTAAAAAGCGATATTTGTAATATTATAATCATTAAACACATTTTTAGCAGGAGGGGTGTCTTCTGCTAATCGTTCTCGGAAACATTCAAGGAAGGACCTCCCTGATCTAAAAGAAACAATATAAAGTCTATAAGTAAAATAAAGAAATCATATATATTTTCATACCACTTCCTCTATTTTGGTACAGTGAACACCGTGCAGCCTGCACTGCGGTACACAGAAAACCAGTGCAACCGTCAATGCAATGAGAGCCTGACTGTGGTACACAAAACACCGTGCAACCGTCAATGCAATGAGAGCCTGACTGTGGTACACAAAACACCGTGCAACCGTCAATGCAATGAGAGCCTGACTGTGGTACACAAAACACCGTGCAACCGTCAATGCAATGAGAGCCTGACTGTGGTACACAAAACACCGTGCAACCGTCAATGCAATGAGAGCCTGACTGTGGTACACAAAACACCGTGCAACCGTCAATGCAATGAGAGCCTTACTGTGGTACACAAAACACCGTGCAACCGTCAATGCAATGAGAGCCTTACTGTGGTACACAAAACACCGTGCAACCGTCAATGCAATGAGAGCCTGACTGTGGTACACAAAACACCGTGCTACCGTCAATGCAATGAAAGCCTGACTGTGGTACACAAAACACCGTGCAACCGTCAATGCAATGAGAGCCTGACTGTGGTACACAAAACACCGGGCTACCGTCAATGCAATGAAAGCCTGACTGTGGTACACAAAACAGTTGAAAACACCGTGCAACCGTCAATGCAATGAAAGCCTGACTTGTGAAACTGATTCTCGTTACAACGTTGCATCCAAAATAAGCAGTGGTCAATTATCATGTCTGGCAACATTTCGATGTATATATGGCGACCATAGAGAGTTGAGATCCCGTAAACATGCACGTAGATCTGTGTGCAGGGAAAGTCTGTATTTAACCTCTTAATGTGGTACTTTTTGGTGAAGTCCAAGCGGTCCAACTGCCACAAATTTGTCTGTATGTCTGTTCAGGTTAGCGTAGGGAACATCCATACCGAATTTCATGAAGATCGGACAATGAATAAGGTTTAGCATGACAACGGTTCGAAATTTTCAAATGGCGGCTGACAGTGGAGTCATACCATCTAAATATTTACTAAGCCTACATTAGTTTTGTTATTGGAGCCATAAATGAGTAAGGTCAACATAGAGGACAATGTCGAATGTTAAGACCGTAATGGGTAGAATTCTCAAGTGAGACCTGCTATACTTTACTAAGTAAGGAATGAACTTCCAAATGTCATTCTTCTATCTACACGGGAAAATGGGAAAGAGTAAAGAGACAGTGAGTCAGTGGTGGAATTGTCTTTTATTAGAATAGATAGAGTATATATATATACTGGATATCTATGATCCACTTTTGTTTTAGAGCAAACATATTACATATGAGCGATTTAGTAATCCATATCTCTGGTCAAGACAGAAATACATCGTGTAATATACTCACAAAAAATTACAACTATCATGTAATATACTCACAAAACAAATTACAACTATCATGTAATATACTCACAAAAGAAATTACAACTATCATGTAATGTACTCACAAAACAAATTACAACTATCATGTAATTTACTCACAAAACCAATTACATCATTTAATATACTCACAAAACAAATTACATCATGCAATATACTCACAAAACAAATTACAACTATCATGTAATGTACTCACAAAACAAATTACAACTATCATGTAATTTACTCACAAAACCATTTACATCATTTAATATACTCACAAAACAAATTACATCATGTAATATACTCACAAAACAAATTACATCATGCAATATACTCACAAAACAAATTACAACTATCATGTAATATACTCACAAAACAAATTACATCATGCAATATACTCACAAAACAAATTACAACTATCATGTAATATACTCACAAAACAAATTACATCATGCAATATACTCACAAAACAAATTACAACTATCATGTAATATACTCACAAAACAAATTACATCATGTAATATACCCACAAAGCAAATGACATCATGTAATATACTCACAAAACAAATTACATCATGTAATATACTCACAAATAAATTTTTCCGTATAGAGTCAATAGTTTTTGATGTACCATCTGGTATCTAAAAATATAAATTAAAAAATTCTTATAAAGCTACAGTAGAGGCCAAATCATACTTTATTAAAAAAGAAAACTAATAGTTTTGATGTGTCATAATATTAATGAATGAATTATCCACTATAGAAGGTCTTCTAATTGACATGATTAGTAAGCCAACTAAATTTCTGTTTCAGGCAGGCACAGAAAAGACTATTATGTGTCATGTTCGGTTTCTATGAGGCTGTGAGCCCGATCAACTGATACTTGGTAATGTTCTGTTTCTATGAGGCTGTGAGCCCGATCAACTAATACTTGGTAGTGTTCTGTTTCTATGAGGCTGTGAGCCCGATCAACTAATACTTGGTTATGTTCTGTTTCTATGAAGCTGTGAGCCCGATCAACTAATACTTGGTAATGTTCTGTTTCTATGAGGCTGTGAGCCCGATCAACTAATACTTGGTTATGTTCTGTTTCTATGAGGCTGTGAGCCCGATCAACTAATACTTGGTAGTGTTCTGTTTCTATGAGGCTGTGAGCCCGATCAGTGGTAATGTTCTGTTTCTATGAGGCTTTGAGCCCGATCAACTAATACTTGGTCATGTTCTGTTTCTATGAGACTGTCAGCCCGATCAACTAATACTTGGTCATGTTCTGTTTCTATGAGACTGTGGGCCTGCTCAGGACGATGCATGATTTGTTTGTTACAATATGCACCCTCTCAACTACAACGTCTATGACCAGTGGCGGCCTCTGCAGTACGCCACTTCTATGGCAACAGTGACTGAGGCTATACAATCAGTGACTGAGGCTATACAATCAGTTACTGAGGCTATACAATCTTGTTTCCTACAGGGAAATACTATTATTTTTCCTCTTAATCAAGTTAATGTAATACTAGTATGTGTTTTATTAAACCAACTTATACTAGATAATGCGTACCTCTTCAATGGTGAGTTGTTGGTCATCGAATTCAACGTACATGGTAGAGATCCTTGGGTTAAATGGAAGAATGGAGACGTTCCAAGTTTTCAGCAGGCAGTTGTAAGTTATGTTTGCAATGTTTGGCTGCCATTTATGACAGGGACATGTGCCTTCGAACATACAAAAAAAAGTCTTAAGAACGTAAGCTGTATTTAAACGTTTATAATGATACAAACAAATACATAATAAATGTTTATTACATGTGTGTCAAACAATATCTCCCATCGTTCAGTGGCGCTAGGACTATGGAGGGACACTTTGTCAAACAAATTCTACAGAAACGCATGACCTGTCCTTTATTACTATTCATTGATTACACATTAAAACCGCTTTTTAAAAGAATGGAACACATTAACTTTGTTACAAACCTTGATTGTTACAAACATTGATTGTTACAAACATTGATTGTGACAAACATTGATCGTGACAAACATTGATCGTTACAAACATTGATTGTCACAAACATTGATTGTTACAAACATTGATTGCTACAAACATTGATTGTCACAAACACTGATTGTCACAAACACTGATTGTCACAAACACTGATTGTTACAAACACAGATTGTTACAAACATTGATTGTGACAAACATTGATCGTGACAAACATTGATCGTTACAAACATTGATTATCACAAACATTGATTGTTACAAACATTGATTGTTACAAACATTGATTGCTACAAACATTGATTGTCACAAACACTGATTGTCACAAACACTGATTGTCACAAACACTAATTGTCACAAACACTGATTGTTACAAACACTGATTGTTACAAACATTGATTGTGACAAACACTGATTGTCACAAACACTGATTGTTACAAACACTGATTGTTACAAACATTGATTGTGACAAACACTGATTGTCACAAACACTGATTAATACAAACACTGATTGTCACAAACACTGATTGTCACAAACACTAATTGTCACAAACACTGATTGTCACAAACACTGATTGTTACAAACACTGATTGTTACAAACATTGATTGTGACAAACACTGATTGTCACAAACACTGATTGTTACAAACATTGATTGTGACAAACACTGATTGTCACAAACACTGATTGTTACAAACACTGATTGTTACAAACATTGATTGTCACAAACACTGATTGTCACAAACACTGATTGTTACAAACATTGATTGTGACAAACACTGATTGTCACAAACACTGATTGTTACAAACATTGATTGTTACAAACACTGATTGTCACAAACACTGATTGTGACAAACATTGATCGTGACAAACATTGATCGTTACAAACATTGATTGTCACAAACATTGATTGTTACAAACATTGATTGCTACAAACATTGATTGTCACAAACACTGATTGTCACAAACACTGATTGTCACAAACATTGATTGTGACAAACATTGATCGTGACAAACATTGATCGTTACAAACATTGATTATCACAAACATTGATTGTTACAAACATTGATTGTTACAAACATTGATTGCTACAAACATTGATTGTCACAAACACTGATTGTCACAAACACTGATTGTCACAAACACTAATTGTCACAAACACTGATTGTTACAAACACTGATTGTTACAAACATTGATTGTGACAAACACTGATTGTCACAAACACTGATTGTTACAAACACTGATTGTTACAAACATTGATTGTGACAAACACTGATTGTCACAAACACTGATTAATACAAACACTGATTGTCACAAACACTAATTGTCACAAACACTGATTGTCACAAACACTGATTGTTACAAACACTGATTGTTACAAACATTGATTGTGACAAACACTGATTGTCACAAACACTGATTGTTACAAACATTGATTGTGACAAACACTGATTGTCACAAACACTGATTGTTACAAACACTGATTGTTACAAACATTGATTGTCACAAACACTGATTGTCACAAACACTGATTGTTACAAACATTGATTGTGACAAACACTGATTGTCACAAACACTGATTGTTACAAACATTGATTGTTACAAACACTGATTGTCACAAACACTGATTGTCACAAACACTGATTGTCACAAACACTGATTGTCACAAACACTGATTGTTACAAACATTGATTTAGACAAACACTGATTGTCACAAACACTGATTGTTACAAACATTGATTGTTACAAACACTGATTGTCACAAACACTGATTGTTACAAACATTGATTGTTACAAACACTGATTGTTACAAACACTGATTGTCACAAACACTGATTGTTACAAACATTGATTGTTACAAACACTGATTGTCACAAACACTGATTGTCACAAACACTAATTGTCACAAACACTGATTGTCACAAACACTGATTGTTACAAACACTGATTGTTACAAACATTGATTGTGACAAACACTGATTGTCACAAACACTGATTGTTACAAACATTGATTGTGACAAACACTGATTATCACAAACACTGATTGTTACAAACACTGATTGTTACAAACATTGATTGTGACAAACACTGATTGTCACAAACACTGATTGTTACAAACATTGATTGTGACAAACACTGATTGTCACAAACACTGATTGTTACAAACATTGATTGTTACAAACACTGATTGTCACAAACACTGATTGTTACAAACATTGATTGTTACAAACATTGATTGTTACAAACACTGATTGTCACAAACACTGATTGTTACAAACATTGATTGTTACAAACACTGATTGTCACAAACACTGATTGTTACAAACATTGATTGTTACAAACATTGATTGTTTTAGATACTGCACCCCCCTCTCCCACCCAAGTGCAACACAAACCACGGCAGAAATGTTATCTCCAGTCATGGTACCCCCCTCCCCTTCCCCTTAAAGCACCGGTGTCAATTAAACTGGGTCAATGTTATAGATTGCCGATAACTCATTTCTGGACCAATAAATACCGGCATTGGAAGGGAGAGGCATTCAATGGTTATAAATGTTTAATTTACGTCACTTTCTTGTTGAACATTTGAGCCGAAATATAAAAATCCGCTGTTGAAATAATTGAGTGCTGTATATTAGTGGTTCCCAGCCCCCGAGCCGCGGACCGGTACCGGTCCGTGGATCGAATGGTAATGGGCCGCACAAGAAACATTACATTATTTCCTTTTTATTTATTGTGTCAAAACAATTTAAACTATTAATAGTTTACGTCCCCCCCCAACCCCCCCCCCCACACACACACAGCGGGCCGCGGTGAAATTATTAAACGTTGGCCGGTCCGTGGCGAGAAAAAGGTTGGGGACCACTGTTGTATATCACTGCACTTGTCAATGCACATACTGTAGGTCGACTGAATCATTAACAATACAAAACAAACCATTCAATTATTTAAACAAATAAAACAAATATATAGTATATATAGTGCTGTATATATTATATACAGTTCGAAAGCCACAACATTGAACGTATTGTGTGCCCCTCAATTTGCCTCAAAACAAAGTTGTAATGTGTAAACAATCAATGTTTGTGAACCACTGAACGATGAGAAAAATTGATTTCCACACACTATTAAATTTATTGACCAAAATTAATCCATGACACAATCGGACAATTTACTTTTGAAATCAGTTTAGCGATAGCGTATGTATTATCTCGATCATATCAAACGTAACAAACAAACAAACACAAAAAAGGCATATGTACATTAAAAAAAAAAAACAATTCATTTTAAACATTAATGAGCAACCCTAACCTCCTATGTTTATAAGGCGTCAGTTACTTCCACCACCACCACCCCTCTCTCCTAGGAATAACACCAAAAATACAATATATAGAATATATATCTGTGTGTGTGTTTGTGTGTGTTTGTGATTGTGCAGATAACTTTAAAAACAAAATATTAAGTCAAGATTCAAGAGTTGAGAGAGAGAGAGAGTGAGAGAGAGGGGAGAGAGAGAGAGAGAGAGAGAGAGAGAGAGAGAGATATCTAGACCAGGAATGACATATTGGATAAATCATACTGAAATGAATTGTCTTTGCCTTATGTTTTTTAAAACGTAGTATTTGTGATATACGTTTAATAAATATATGATATATATATATATATATATATATATATATATATATTATAACTTTGTTTATATTATATTAATGTTTTCTGACTAGTGTGCCATGTAATTGTCCGTGATCTAGAAGGTGAAATAAAAGACAACTACAAAGAAAGTGATTTACTTATAATACCTGTGAATGCTTGCTGCAATACCTGTGAGGAAAAGAAAATCAACATTATTTTTACAGAAACAGACATAAAAATAAGTTTAGACTAAATATTTAGTATAAATGAAAAGACATAAATACGTTTCACTAAATATTTCGTTTAACTGAAACCAACACAAGATGCCGCGATGCATGTTTGGGATTTTTTTCGCGATAAATTGACTTTTTATTTTGCTTCTGAGTGTGTTCAGATGAAAAGTTTTATTTTATTTTTTAATTACTTTTCAAAAATTTTGTGATGATTTCTTTTAAATCATACTCATTTAAAAAAAAAATTAAACATGTTTAGTCTTCTGACAAATTTAAACACCAATTATGGCCAGCTGTTCAAATGTGTGCCCAACATGGTATAGGGTCAAGCCTTAATCCTATATATTAACATAGAATATACCATAATTTTAAGATAGTGAAAAAAACTTACAGTAGCTATAAGTGACAGCATAAAAACACAAATCATGTCGAATGATTCAACTCGTATAGAACACAGCTCATCTTCAATGAATCAACTCCACCATTACCATCCAGCTTTACCCCTGCAATCAAATAAACAACAACTGTTGTAAGATCGTAGCCTAGCAACAAATTGTCTTAACACTTCTGTGGTACAATGTTTGCACTCACGATGACTGCGCACTGAGCTAGTTGGTAAGTATCACGTGACACTGTACAACAATGGGCAATGACATCTGATCAAAGATATACATTTCTGTACATACTTCATCATCTACCTGCCTGTCTGTCTACATTCATGCATAAAAGCATGTATGTATTCTTTTGCTATTAATCTATTTATAGTTAGTTAATTATACCTATTTATTAATATGTTGGTTATCTATCTATTTATTATAGTCATATCTGTGGTGGAAGTTAAGTACAATGTTATCATATGTTCATCTGTTACACTTCATACAGTCTAAATGCATCAAATCATACACGTCACAAGGTCCGCATGCATCAAGTTATATAGGCATACATTCTGAATACATAAGTAATAAACGTCATGTAGTCGGAATACAACTGATTATGCACGTCTTAAGTCTGAACACAACACCTTATACACGTCACACACAGACTGAAAACGTCAATCCAACACTTTACATATTTTGAAAACAAGTTATTCACTTCATATTGTGTAAACATAGAAGTTCATCTCAGAATTTCATCCACTTCATGGACACAATGTTACATTTCACTAAGCTGCAATTAAACCAACTCACAATTTTAAAACATTTCACAGATGTTTTGTTGAACCCCACACTAATAAATAAATCACTCAAGATAATCTTTTTTTTTTCCTTTGACCGAATGTTGCCACATCACAGAGACCGCACCCTCTTCCATTCAATAGCACCAGATAAAGTCATACGGGAGGCGGAAACATCAAGTCAGTGGCGGCGTTATCACCGACCTATGTACTCACCGAGAATTTCAATTGGTAGAAATTTTCGGGAATAGTTTGCGGACAATCAATAGTCACTTATCAACGGATACATTTGAGTGAATTAGCATTATAAAAAGTTTTCTTCACTTCTTCAGGCACATGTTAACTTCAAACATTTCTTCACTTCTTCAGGCACATGTTAACTTCAAACATTTCTTCACTTCTACAGACATAAGATAACTTCAAACATTTCTTCACTTCTACAGACATAAGATAACTTCAAACATTTCTTCACTTCTACAGACATAAGATAACTTCAAACATTTCTTCACTTCTACAGACATAAGATAACTTCAAACATTTCTTCACTTCTACAGACATATATTAAATCTATACTTGAAATAAATTATAAACCATTGTGTTAAATGGAACATCATTGTTTATTCCTTGTGTAATGTATATATCGTCCATTAAAGTGAGATGGTTGTTTTTGTTCCTAATATTTAATGAAGTACAAGTTTGTTTTAGTACTGAAGCATAGCCAACTGAAACTATACTAGCTTGTTGTGGCAGTTATAGACTAGCTAACTATACTAGCTTGTTGTGGCAGTTAGAGAACTGTTAACTATACTAGCTTGTTGTGGCAGTTAGAGACTAGTTAACTATACTAGCTTGTTGTGGCAGTTAGAGAACTGTTAACTATACTAGCTTGTTGTGGCAGTTAGAGACTAGTTAACTATACTAGCTTGTTATGGCAGTTAGAGACTAGTTAACTATACTAGCTTGTTGTGGCAGTTAGAGACTAGTTAACTATACTAGCTTGTTGTGGCAGTTAAAGACTAGTTAACTATACTAGCTTGTTGTGTTGTTGTGGCAGTTAGAGAACTGTTAACTATACTAGCTTGTTGTGGTAGTTAGAGAACTGTTAACTATACTAGCTTGTTGTGGCAGCTAGAGAACTGTTAACTATACTAGCTTGTTGTGGCAGTTAGAGAACTACTAACTACACTAAATATGGGCTGTTTAACGGAATCTCTTAAAAAAATTGATTCGCTAAATGAAATTAATCAGTGTCGAATCTGTATTTTTATCACGAGTAGCGAGCAGCTGTCAGTAGGTGTTTTAAGGTAGTTAAGACAATGTTCAAGTATGAACAAAAAACAAACCATTCTTTTTTTTGTTGCAAACTTTTGGTGGTAAGTAAATTCCATCGCAATTTAGATTTATTATTACTATACTTTTTTTTAGATATTTGAGTGAAAAGAATCGATGCTAATTAATCACTGAATTTTTTCGGATTGAAATAAGTAAATAAAGACAACAAGGCTGTTTCGATAATAAATTATAATAAAAAATATATATGACTCTGTTTGCTGTATTTAACATGTTAAAAACGTGCTGCCGAATTATGATACTTTTTCACATAAATTATTGATTTCTTCTGTCACTAAAAATAATAGTTCACGTTATTGGTCATAGTTTGTTTGTTACGTGTATTATAGTTCATGTTATTAGTCATAGTTTGTTTGTTACGTGAATTATAGTTCACGTCATTGGTCATAGTTTGTTTGTTACGTGAATTATAGTTCACGTTATTGGTCATAGTTTGTTTGTTACGTGAATTATAGTTCACGTTATTGGTCATAGTTTGTTTGTTACGTGAATTATAGTTCACTGTTACGGGCTCTTTTGTAGATAATAAACACACAGTAAAACACACAGGTATATCAACAGATAAGTCAACGCTTATTGATTTGAAATATAAACTAAATGAACTTTATTTAAGCTACTCGTGACTGCACGACTATCTCATACAAACTCTAATCCAACACTCCCTCTATAAAACTACATCTCTGTCTAAACTCCAATCTCACACTAATACAACATACTGACTTAAAACTAACTTAAAACTTCTGGTCCCCGATCTGGTGGGTGGGGATGGGGGGGAGGGGTGTTTCGGCCTGAGTCCAGTAGGGCTTTGATCTCGGTAGGAGATCGGGGGCGGGGCGTTACACAATCAAAGCCTGACTCGGAGGTTTGACCAGAGTCCAGTGGTGCTTTGATTTCGGGAGAAGAATAGGGGGAGGGCGTTACGGACATCAAAGCCTGACAATAGGGCTTTGATTTCGGTCACTATAAACTGTGCTACGCTGACCACAGGTGTGGCGATGAGGGAAACATAATATGGGGGGAGGGGAGCTGTGCTGAGAGGGGGTGCGATCGTAACATTCACGTTATTGGTCATAGTTTGTTTGTTACGTAAATTATAGTTCACGTTATTGGTCATAGTTTGTTTGTTACGTGAATTATAGTTCACGTTATTGGTCATAGTTTGTTTGTTACGTGAATTATAGTTCACGTTATTGGTCTTTGTTTGTTTGTTACGTGAATTATAGTTCACATTATTGGTCATAGTTTGTTTGTTACATGAATTATAGTTCACGTTATTGGTCATAGTTTGTTTGTTACGTGAATTATAGTTCACGTTATTGGTCTTTGTTTGTTACGTGAATTTGTTGTAAAAAATAAAATGAAGATTTACATTTATTTAGTCTATTAAATTTTTTGTGTTGTATATTTTTGAAATTATTAAAACTATTTAAATTTATGTCTTCAAGTGGATTTATATTTCCAGTTTATTGAGACTTTCAAATAAATAAAACGGGGTTATTGGGGTTGGGGTGGGGGGGGGGAGAGTCGGCTCTTTACATTCCCTCATTGAAAGGACATGAATTGTGTACAGCATGCATTATTTTACGTTTTTCAGAAAGGAAGAAACTTAGCATAACGGTTACCCGGATACAAACAGTACATTGTATTAGATGAATTAGTAAACTAGACTATCATGCTGAAGGTGCATTTAACACACTCGTAATATTCGTTACAAGTATTTAAGTGATAAAATGGGGGGGGGGGGGAGAGGGAGGTTAAAAAAAAACACAATCGTTCAGGGTTAGTAGGCAATAGTTGGCAATGGTTTTGTCCCTTGATATCAGATACGGGTTAATTACCTCCGTTGCTTACATTCAGGTAACAATAGTTTTCAGTTACTGCATGACTGAACCTACACCGACGTTTGTTCTGAGAGAGTTGTTGGTGATGTTTTTTTTTACATTGAAAATACATTCGACAGTCCAATGATTTAAATAGCGCTCTGTAGTATGCACTGTACATTATAACTGCGCAGTTAAAAATATTAACTGAAGAGAGCTATGTGTTGAATAAAACATTTAAAAAAAATGATAATATTAAAAAAGGAACCAACCATCACCTAACCCTCACCTAACTCTCACCTAACTCTCACCTAACTCTCACCTCTCACCTAACCCTCACCTAACTCTCACCTCTCACCTAACCCTCACCTAACTCTCACCTAACCCTCACCTAACTCTCACCTCTCACCTAACTCTCACCTAACCCTCACCTAACTCTCACCTCTCACCTAACCCTCACTTAACTCTCACCTCTCACCTAACCCTCACCTAACTCTCACCTAACTCTCACCTAACTCTCACCTCTCACCTAACCCTCACCTAACTCTCACCTAACTCTCACCTCTTACCTAACTCTCACCTAACCCTCACCTAACCCTCACCTAACTCTCACCTAACTCTCACCTAAACCTCACCTCTCACCTAACTCTCACCTCTCACATAACCCTCACCTAACCCTCACCTAACTCTCACCTAACTCTCACCTAACCCTCACCTAACTCTCACCTAACTCTCACATAACTCTCACCTAACTCTCACCTCTCACCTAACTCTCACCTAATTGTCACCTAACTCTCACCTCTCACCTAACTCTCACCTAACTCTTACCTAACTCTCACCTCTCACCTAACCCTCACCTAACTCTCACCTCTCACCTAACTCTCACCTAACTCTCACCTAACCCTCACCTAACTCTCACCTAACTCTCACCTCTCACCTAACCCTCACCTAACTCTCACCTCTCACCTAACTCTCACCTAACTCTCACCTAACTCTCACCTAACCCTCACCTAACTCTCACCTCTCACCTAACTCTCACCTAACTCTCACCTAACTCTCACCTAACTCTCACCTAACCCTCACCTAACCCTCACCTAACTCTCACCTAACTCTCACCTAGCTCTCACCTAACCCTCACCTAACTCTCACCTAACCCTCACCTAACCCTCACCTAACTCTCACCTCTCACCTAACTCTCACCTAACTCTCACCTAACTCTCACCTAACTCTCACCTAACTCTCACCTAACTCTCACCTAACCCTCACCTAACTCTCACCTCTCACCTAAACTCTCACCTAACTCTCACCTAACTCTCACATAACCCTCACCTAACTCTCACCTAACTCTCACCTCTCACCTAACTCTCACCTAACCCTCACCTAACCCTCACCTCTCACCTAACTCTCACCTAACCCTCACCTCTCACCTAACTCTCACCTAACTCTCAACTCTCACCTAACTCTCACCTAACCTTCACCTAACTCTCACCTAACTCTCACCTCTCACCTAACTCTCACCTAACCTTCACCTCTCACCTAACACTCACCTAACTCTCACCTAACCCTCACCTAACTCTCACCTAACCCTCACCTAACTCTCACCTAACCCTCAACTAACTCTCACCTAACCCTCACCTAACTCTCACCTCTCACCTAATCCTCACCTAACTCTCACCTATCTCTCACCTAACTCTCACCTAACTCTCACCTAACCCTCACCTAACTCTCACCTCTCACCTAACCCTCACCTAACCCTCACCTAACCCTCACCTAACTCTCACTTAACCCTCACCTAACTCTCACCTAACTCTCACCTCTCACCTCTCACCTAACCCTCACCTAACCCTCACCTAACTCTCACCTAACTCTAACCTCTCACCTAACCCTCACCTAACTCTCACCTAACTCTCACCTCTCACCTCTCACCTAACCCTCACCTAACTCTCACCTAACTCTCACCTAACTCTCACCTCTCACCTAACCCTCACCTAACTCTCACCTAACTCTCAACTCTCACCTAACTCTCACCTAACTCTCACCTAACTCTCACCTCTCACCTCTAATCTAACCCTCACCTAACCCTCACCTAACTCTCACCTCTCACCTAACCCTCACCTAACTCTCACCTAACTCTCACCTCTCACCTCTCACCTAACCCTCACCTAATCCTCACCTAACTCTCACCTCTCACCTAACTCTCACCTAACTCTCACCAAACTCTCACCTAACTCTCACCTCTCACCTAACTCTCACCTAACTCTCACCTAACTCTCACCTCTCACCTCTCACCTAACCCTCACCTAACCCTCACCTAACTCTCACCTCTCACCTAACCCTCACCTAACTCTCACCTAACTCTCACCTCTCACCTAACCCTCACCTAACCCTCACCTAACTCTCACCTCTCACCTAACCCTCACCTAACTCTATCCTCTCACCTAACGCTCACCTAACTCTCACCTAACTCTCACCTCTCACCTAACCCTCACCTAACCCTCACCTAACTCTCACCTCTCACCTAACTCTCACCTCTCACCTAACTCTCACCTAACCCTCACCTAACTCTCACCTCTCACCTCTCACCTAACTCTCACCTAACCCTCACCTAACTCTCACCTCTCACCTAACCCTCACCTAACCCTCACCTAACTCTCACCTAACTCTCACCTAACTTTCATCTAACTCTCACCTAACCCTCACCTAACCCTCACCTAACTCTCACCTAACCCTCACCTAACTCTCACCTAACTCTCACCTAACCCTCACCTAACTCTCACCTAACCCTCACTTAACCCTCACCTAACTCTCACCTAACTCTCACCTAACCCTCACCTAACTCTCACCTAACTCTCACCTCTCACCTAACCCTCACCTAACTCTCACCTCTCACCTAACCCTCACCTAACTCTCACCTAACTCTCACCTCTCACCTAACTCTCACCTAACTCTCACCTAACTCTCACCTCTCACCTAACTCTCACCTAACCCTAACCTAACTCTCACCTAACTCTCACCTCTCACCTAACTCTCACCTAACCCTCACCTAACTCTCACCTAACCCTCACCTAACTCTCACCTCTCACCTAACCCTCACCTAACCCTCACCTAACTCTCACCTAACTCTCACCTAACTTTCATCTAACTCTCACCTAACCCTCACCTAACTCTCACCTAACTCTCACCTAACCCTCACCTAACCCTCACCTAACTCTCACCTAACCCGCACCTAACTCTCACCTAACCCTCACCTAACCCTCACCTAACTCTCACCTAACTCTCACCTAACTCTCACCTAACCCTCACCTAACTCTCACCTAACTCTCACCTAAGGTAGTTAGATACAACAACCTCATAGTATCTAGATAAAACATCTCATAGCATCTAGATACAACATCTCATAGCATATAGATACAGCATCTCATCTATATATCATGTAAGCCTAGATACTATGTCTCTTGGTTTCTAGATTAAACATCTCATAGCATGCAGATACAGCATCTCATCTATATAACATCTAGATTCAACATCTCATAGCATATAGATACAACTTCAAATAGAATATAGATAAAATGTCTCATTATGTAGCATCTAGATGCAACATCTCAGCTATATAGCATCTAGGTACAACATATCATCTATATAGCGTCTAGATTCAACATCTCATCTACACCATCTAGAAACATCTCATAGCATCTAGATACAACATCTCATCTATCTAGCATCTAAATACATTATCCCGTCAATTTAGCACCTAGATACAACATCCCATTTACTTCATTCACAAAGGTGTATCGGTTAATGCGTCAGTTATTTCATCCACAAAGGTGTATCGGTTTATGCGTCAGTTACTTCATCCATACAGGTGTATCGGTTAATGGGTCAGTTACTTCATCCACAAAGGTGTATCGGTTTATGCGTCAGTTATTTCATCCACAAAGGTGTATCGGTTAATGCGTCAGTTACTTCATCCATAAAGGTGTATCGGTTTATGTGTCAGTTTCTTCAGACTTAAAGGTGTAACGGTAATTGTGCCATTTTTTCCAGCCCCGCGTCCAAGTTATTTTCGGCATCTGCACACCGTCACACACATGTGGAGCTGAGACATCCCCCCTTCCATCGCTACATTTCATCTGTTTCTGGATCTCTGGCACCCTTACGTTGTTGAATGGTTGCAATGCCTCTGTCTGTGTAAATCGTTGTTAGTTTATATTGGGTCTGCACCGGATCTCTGGAGCTGATTTACTGCTGATCTATGGACTCCAGGTATCTTAATTGTTTTACTGTGGTCTAATGTATAATTGTAATACAGAGTTTGTAACTTCTCCTGCTGGCTAGTTATGTTGACATATTTAGAGCATTTTCGAAAAAAAAATGCTCTATTGTCCCCGTTTTGTCTGTCTGTCTGTCTGTCTGTCCGTCCGTCATCACCCTAGATCTCAACAACCATAAGTCCTAGACCCATGATGTATATATCATTTTGTAGGTCTTGGCCTGCCAAGAAAACTCTTTCGTCCGTTTTGTGATCTGACCTCTGAGGGCCGTAAAAGGGGGCTTATAAAGCACCGTTTTTTTACTATATAAGCTATATTAACAAAGGAGCGCCCTAGATCTCAGCAACCATAAGTCCTAGACCCATGATGTATATATCATTTTGTAGGTCTTGGCCTGCCAAGTGTACATCAAAAGTCCATTTTGCGATCTGACCTCCCAAAATATAAGAGTTTCTTATGTACCGTTTTTGCTTATATTTTAAATATAAATAATAAAAGGTAATCAAAGGGGCGTAATCATTATTTATTTTTGTAACAGTTATTCAACATGATTACTTCCCTCTCTATACGGATTTCGTCCGGAGTAACCGTAACGAAAATGCTCTAAAACGTCCTTTGCCCGAAACGGAAAAGACTTAAATTGCTTGTTTTTAACAAAGTCTGCTGATTTCTCTACTAAATTATCTTGTGAATTTTATCAGTTAGTTCAAGATCAACTTCTGATCATTTATCTATTAAAATTATTTCACTTTTTTTCGAGTAGTTCAAGATCCTTTTGTGACTGCTCATTGGTTGTGTTCTTGGCTAACTAACGGAGGGAGGGAAATAAAACACACACGGAACATTTATTTTTAATGATGAAAACAATTCTGAGAGAACACAAGATAATTGTAGTATACCGTACTTTCTATAAATATTTATTTGCTCTAAGCCTGAGGAATTATTTTTAGAGCATTTTCGAAAAAAAAATGCTCTACTGTCCCCGTTTTTGTCTGTCTGTCTGTCTGTCTGTCCGTCATCACCCTAGATCTCAACAACCATAAGTCCTAGACCCATGATGTATATATCATTTTGTAGGTCTTGGCCTGCCAAGAAATGACTTTTCTCCATTTCGCGATCTGACCTCCGAGGGCCGAAAAAGGGGGCGTATTAAGTACCGTTTTTTACTATATAAGCTATATTAACAAAGGAGCGCCCTATATCTAAGCAACCATAAGTCCTAGACCCATGATGTATATATCATTTTGTAGGCCGAAAAAGGGGGCGTTTTAAGTACCGTTTTTGCTTATATTGTAAATATAAATAATAAAAGCTAATCAAAGGGGCTTAATCATTGTTTATTTTTGTAACAGTTATTCAACATGATTACTTCCCTCTCTATTTACCAGCAAAATCTATGGCTGTCACCCGGAAAAAAAATACGGATTTCGTCCGGCGTAACCGTACAAGAAAATGCTCTAAAATGCCCTTTGTCCGAAACGGAAAAGACTTAAATTGCTTGTTTTACTTATTAGTATATTATAATACACGTTTTTTTTACGTATTATTATATTATAATACACGTTTTTTTACTTGTTAGTATATTATAATACACGTTTTTTACTTGTTAGTATATTATAATACACGTTTTTTACTTGTTAGTATATTATAATACACGTTTTTTTACTCGTGAGTATATTATAATACACGTTTTTTTACTTGTTAGTATATTATAATACACGTTTTTTTTTACATTTTTTTAAAATACTTTTTTTAGTGTCAAAAGTCTCTTGTTGTGAGTTTTATAGTTAAAATCCTTTATCCGTCTAACCCGTGTGTCTCCCTTAGGTAGTTTTCATATCGTGCGGTGTATGCGTTGTATTTCATACGTTTCTTTGTTATTTCTGTTCATAGATCATAATAAAGGTCACATGTTCTTTTCTATTGCAGTATTTTGTATATTTCTTTGCTATCCTTTCTGTCGGATTTCGTTCAGCCAGCTTCAGCAGCCATTTCCACCAGTAAACTAATAAACTATCAAGTGCTGTACCTAGTGGGAAATCTAATAACTAAAAAAAATCTGTTGTTTTTATACGATTTCATTCAATAAATTCTTCCAGGCGATTTTCGTGTTTCGAGAGATAGAATGTAAATAGCTCTTCGAGGTTCAGTCGGTTTGAAGTTGGCAACATTTGTGTACTTTCGACTAAAAACTGTCGTGGTCACAGTGGCGTAGCGAGCTTCACTCGTGACCGGGGCACAATACCTTTTTAGCCCTCCCCCCATTCAAAAACCATATAAAATTGTATGTAAAATATACCGTTTGGCGCCCCTTTGTGAGTAGCACCCGTGGCCTGATGCCCCCTTGCCCCTCCCTCCCACTACGCCACTGCGTGGTCACCGTATTGTATAGCACATGACCTACCGTCTTACGTGGTCGCCCTATAACATGAGGCCTACAACATAACGTATTACGTGGTCGCCCTATAACATGAGGCCTACTACATAACGTATTACGTGGTCGCCCTATAACATGAGGCCTACTACATAACGTATTACGTGGTCGCCCTATAACATGAGGCCTACTACATAACGTATTACGTGGTCGCCCTATAACATGAGGCCTACTACATAACGTATTACGTGGTCGCCCTATAACATGAGGCCTACTACATAACGTATTACGTGGTCGCCCTATAACATGAGGCCTACTACATAACGTATTACGTGGTCGCCCTATAACATGAGGCCTACTACATAACGTATTACGTGGTCGCCCTATAACATGAGGCCTACTACATAACGTATTACGTGGTCGCCCTATAACATGAGGCCTACTACATAACGTATTACGTGGTCGCCCTATAACATGAGGCCTACTACATAACGTATTACGTGGTCGCCCTATAACATGAGGCCTACTACATAACGTATTACGTGGTCGCCCTATAACATGAGGCCTACTACATAACGTATTACGTGGTCGCCCTATAACATGAGGCCTACTACATAACGTATTACGTGGTCGCCCTATAACATGAGGCCTACTACATAACGTATTACGTGGTCGCCCTATAACATGAAGTCTACTACATAACGCTTTTAAATGACACTGTTAATCCGGGTCATGTGTTGATTATTTTTAATTCAGCAATAAAATTGTACTGGGGAGGTTTACTTGTATCCAATTGTACTGTATTTCTTAGAGTTATATATATATATATATATATATATATATATATATATATATACAGAGAGAGAGAGAGAGAGAGAGAGAGAGAGAGAGAGAGAGAGAGAGGGAGCTCAGCGAGGAGTAAAATAAACGAAACGAGACTAAGAACTTAGAAATCAACTGACATCAGTCACAGAGGTACGAATAAGCCCATGGTTGGTATTTGTTATCATCATTTACAGTGAACACATACACACCTATATATATATATATATATATATATATATATATATATATATATATAAGGCTATATTTGTTAGAGTTTGTAGTAGACATTTTTGACATATTAAATAGAGTCAAGTGATATGGTAGACTGATATTTATACCCTAGGCTATCATAACATGATTACCTTTTTGAAAGCTTGTTTATTATGTCCGAGTATTCAATAGAGACAAAAGAATAAATTCCCTTATATGTTGTCAACTGGTATTAGACATTTCATATCGTTGGTCTACTTAAATTGAAAGAGAACTGTAAAGCTATCTCAGCGGGGGGGAGTATATATATATATATATATACAGAGAGAGAGAGAGAGAGAGAGAGAGAGAGAGAGAGAGGGAGCTGAGCGAGGAGAAAAATAAACGAAACGAGACTAAGAACTTAGAAATCAACTGACATCAGTCACAGAGGAACGAATAAACCCATAGTTGATATTTGTTATCATGTTAACAGTAAACATACACACCTAAAAAAATATATATATATATATATATATATATATATATAAGGCTATATTTGTTAGAGTTTGTAGTAGACATTTTTGACATATTAAATAGAGTCAAGTGATATGGTAGACTGATATTTATACCCTAGGCTATCATAACATGATTACCTTTTGAAAACTTGTTTATTATGTCCAGTATTCAAAAGAGACAAAAGAATAAATTCCCTTATATGTTGTCAACTGGTATTAGACATTTTCATATCGTTGGTCTACTTAAATTGAAAGAGAACTGTAAAGCTATCTCAGCGGGGGGGAGTGTGTGTGTGTGTGTGTGTGTGTGTACAAATTACAACTAGCTTAACAGACATTCCTATATTAATAAAAACAGACATGGAAGCAATGGCTAAACAGACTTTCCCATATGATTTGATACAGATATGGTAGCAGAGGCTAAACAGACATTTCCATGTTAAATGATAAGATATGGTGGCAGTTATCTGTATTATCTTGGAAAATACCGGACATCAATTTTTGTGCGTGTCTATCAGTCTGTCCGTTTGTTTTTCTGAACATGTACGTCATTAAATTAAAAATTCCTGCGTTGTATATCATATCATTTACGTATATATATATATATATATATATATATATATATATATATATATATATATATATATATATATATATCGTTTTAACAACAACAAAAAATGACACAGCACAGTTATTTAATCTAATTAAACTGAAAATTAAAGTTGATAAAATGACTTATTTTTAATTATTAGACATAATCATTAGAATAAAATTTTATCGCTGGAAGTAGAGCCATCTTAAAAGCATTATTGGCTACTAGACAAACCATTATCTTTGAACCTACACACACACACATACACAAAATGATGACGTAATGTTGACAGTTCGTTGTATAGTGTGGCCCCCGAGCGTTGAGATGGCTAAAGATGCGAACGAGTTTATATACGTTTGTCCACAAGTCAAATTTCAAGACGTGTTGATTTAAATCATTAAATTACACAGTTGAATAAAATAAACTGATCTGATAATGACAACCTGTGAATTTTCTACCTGTCAATCCTTCATTTCCTTCCCACCACCGACAGAATATACACATAGGTTACACAGACATAATACAGTCACAACGCTTCACGGACATAAAGTTATGGGCACAAAGTTACTTGGATAGAAAGTTACATAGGCAAAGAAAGTTACAATGACAAACAAAGTTACACCAACACACAAAGTTATACCAACACACAAAGTTACATCGACACAAATCTACAAGAACAGAAAATTATACGGAGACAAAGTTACATGGACGTTAAGTTATACAGACACACAAAGTTAAACTGACACACAAAGCTACGCAAATATACTAAGCTTCATAGAAACAAAGTTACTTATACACACAAAGTCACACAGACACCCGAAGCTACATAGACACACAAAGTTACACTGGCATAAAGTTACATAGACACACAAAGCTACATAGACACATAAATTTACACTGGCATATAAAGTTACATAGACACACAAAGCTACATAGACACACAAAGTTACACTGGCATAAAGTCACATAGACACACGAAGTTACATAGACACACAAAGCTACATAGACACACAAAGTTACACTGGCATAAAGTTACATAGACACACGAAGTTACATAGACACACACAGCTACATAGACACACAAAGTTACACTGGCATAAAGTTACATAGAAACACGAAGTTACATAGACACACAAAGCTACATAGACACACAAAGCTACATAGACACACAAAGTTACACTGGCATAAAGTCACATAGACACACGAAGTTACATAGACACACAAAGCTACATAGACACACAAAGTTACACTGGCATAAAGTTACATAGACACACGAAGTTACATAGACACACACAGCTACATAGACACACAAAGTTACACTGGCATAAAGTTACATAGAAACACGAAGTTACATAGACACACAAAGCTACATAGACACACAAAGCTACATAGACACACAAAGTTACACTGGCATAAAGTCACATAGACACACGAAGTTACATAGACACACAAAGCTACATAGACACACAAAGTTACACTGGCATAAAGTTACATAGACACACGAAGTTACATAGACACACACAGCTACATAGACACACAAAGTTACACTGGCATAAAGTTACATAGAAACACGAAGTTACATAGACACACAAAGCTACATAGACACACAAAGCTACATAGACACACAAAGTTACACTGGCATATAAAGCTACATAGACACACGAAGCTAAACACACCCACACACAGTTACCCAATATACGTATAATGAACACCCGGAAGTTTGTTTCCAGTTAATAAGACCGCTCTGTGCCCTGACCTGACCTACCCTAATTTAAAGATCCACATTAAGACACTTTATCAAATATTTGTTGAACAGTCGTCACCAGTGAACGGGCTGGTCACGGATGTACAACAAGGAAGAATGTGTGTATATGCATTTATATATTATAGTACATTGATATGTGTGGACGAAAGATAAAAGTATTTCTACTAAGTAAACTATTTTTACTAACTTGAATTATAATGTAATATCCAGTGGCTGATGTGTTGAAATAAAAATACATCACCATTACCCAGAGATATTCTTGCAGGTGTGTGTGACAGGTAACCCCAGCAGGTTAGGTCTGGTGGTGCTACGGTACCTTGTCACGACAAGGCGAAGCAGATACACGAACTTTAGTCTAACTTTTAACTACTTGGGTAAGAAACCCGGCTTCTCTCTCTCTCTCTCTCTCTCACACACACACACATACACACACCCTATCTCTCTCTCACACATACACATACCCTCTCTCTCACACACACATACACACACACAATTTTCTTAAACTTTTGATCAAATACCTCCGCTGTGTCGGAATTGAATCTGGGGAGGGGGGGTTGAATTCATAAGAACTGTCGGAGTCTACATAGGTAACATAGCAGAAAACACATTCCATTCAGACTGGTGAATTAACATCTACACATTTTTTTTCTTTAAATAGTGTATGCACATACTAGCAGTTCACCTTTAGGCCCGTTAGACTTCATGATCATGAATAGAAATACGTTTAAAGAATAACATTATGTAACAGAGTTTTCGCCCTTGTTCATCAAACGTTATTCCCTTACAGTCCACAGGTTGGTATTACAGAAAATACAAATGATTATTTTCCGACTTTGCTTTTATGACCAGGGTATAGAAAACTACGAAAATGTATCGCAGTAGTAAAAATTAATGATCAAATTCATCAGGTTGGGATCACGTTCAGTAACAAAATGTCATAGAAATCTGATGTCATTGTACACATTATTGAAATGGCCAAGATATTAAACTTAAAAGTGGGTTTACTTTCTAGATTTTCAATTTGTACTATAAGTCACTGTAGTGAACAAGTAAAGTTTCCAAATGTAATCTCCCATCATATTTTAACTGTACTGTCCTTGGTAGGCGGCAGTATATATTGATGAAAGAGTATATCTTGATGGAGTAAATATTGATGAAGGAGTATATCTTGATGAAGGAGTATATCTTAATGAAGGAGTATATCTTGATGAAGGACTATATATTGATGAAGGAGTATATCTTGATGAAGGAGTATATCTTGATGAAGGAGTATATCTTGATGAAGGAGTATATCTTGATGAAGGAGTATATCTTGATGAAGGAGTATATCTTGATGAGGCAGTATATGTTGCTACTCAGATCATGCCGCTATTTCTCCTTAAACTTGGCGAGGTGGGCATCAAGCGTATGAATCTTAAGGGACATCGACATCCAATATTGTGGTAGCTGTACACAAGACATAAGACAAGTTCTAAATATTTGTCTGCCTTGTGGTCACTCATTATCGTCGTAGTTGTACACAAGATATATGACCAGTTCTAAATATTTGTCTGCCTTGTGGTCACTCATTATCGTGGTAGTTGCACTCAAGACATATGACCAGTTCTACATATTTGTCTGCCTTGTGGTCACTCCTTATCGTGGTACTTGCACACAACACATATGACCAGTTCTACATATTTGTCTGCCTTGTGGTCACTCCTTATCGTGGTACTTGCACACAACACATATGACCAGTTCTACATATTTGTCTGCCTTGTGGTCACTCTATAAACCTCGACCACTATGCCAAGCCGCTTTCCCTTTCTCTGTGAGCCACTGAGGAAATCCCACAGACTCCATCATCTTATTTATCTAAGGACCTACAAAATTTCAGCTTAGATTAGATTTTGGCCGCAGCTTTGGAAAGATATTTCGAAAGGGATGTGAAGGCTGTACACTCTACCTGGACCCGCGACAAACATCTGTCACAATTTGATACGTAGAGATAACATTAGCACCATGTGGGGCCCCACCTTTGTACACTGTTGTACTCTAAAGAAAACTCAGTACGTGTTGGCCAGTTCCTCTGCTGTACTCTAAAGAAAACTCAGTACGTGTTGGCCAGTTTCTCTGTTGTACTCTAAAGAAAACTCAGTACGTGTTGGCCAGTTTCTCTGTTGTACTCTAAAGAAAACTCAGTACGTGTTGGCCAGTTCCTCTGCTGTACTCTAAAGAAAACTCAGTACGTGTTGGCCAGTTCCTCTGTTGTACTCTAAAGAAAACTCAGTACGTGTTGGCCAGTTCCTCTCTGTTAATGCTCGTATCTGGTCCTGGTGTTCTATAGGCACAGTTAGCAGGGATATTTTGTGTTAAAATCCTGTAAACCCATAAGGACCGTTATCATTTTAAAATCTCCAATAAAATCCTAACAATGATTCGAATATTTCACCATGTCGTGACGTTTTTGAAGTCTCTGATTTAATTATAACAGAGTAAGCTAAAGTAATAGACGCTAGGTGTTCCCTTGTATATATAAGCAGCACAGCTTTCATGTAGCAGCACAGCTTTCATGTAACAGGGCAGCAGCACAGCCTTCATGTAGCAGCACAGCTTTCATGTAACAGCGCAGCAGCGCAGCTATCGTGTAGAAGCGCAGCCTTCATGTAACAGCGCAGCAGCGCAGCCTTCATGTAGCAGTGAGCCTTCATGTAGCAGTGAGCCTTCATGTAGTAGTGAGCCTTCATGTAGTAATGCAGCCTTCATGTAGCAGCACAACCTTCAAGTCTCTAGATGAGCTATCTATAAAACGTCAAAAATATCCGATGCCATTTCCGCTGGTTTGAAACTTGAACACTTTCATCCAGAAGGTTCCACTGCTTCAGTCTAAATGTGAAGAGATTAGATGTGAGTCCCGTTTCTCCTATCACGTCGTTGAGATCCTTTTCATTGGGTCGGTTTGACACTACAGACTGGATCTGATACGTGACACGATATATATATATATATATATATATATATATATATATATATAAATATATATATATATATATATATATATATATATATATATATATATATATATATATATACAGGGTGGGCCAAAAAAAGTGAGAACATTTCGTAGAAAGTAATATAATTATATCAAAGTTTGTTTAGCTGTATGCATAATATCTTAAATTGCTAACTCATTTATTTGCCCGTTAAGATATATGACGTCATTAGTACGACAATTTCAGGGCGCTATTTTGGATTTTAAATATGACAATTTTTTTATTTTTAAATAATTTGAATGTTATATGATGTTCTCACTTTTTTTGGCCCACCATATATATATATATATATATATATATATATATATATATATATATATAGTGCATTCTGTACAATTTATATCACGAAGATCGTTAGCTCTTTACAAAACGAAGATTTATCCTATCCCTATTACGATTATATTCTGACTTTATATCCCAATGCTTCCTCAAGTTTTGAATATTCCAACATAAACATTTGATATTGGCCTCGGGGGGGGGGGGGGCGGGGTAGCTGCAAACGTTTCAAATTTAATGAATACTCCGATTTGTGAAGTTCCTGTAGGGATGAGATGAAACCTCTTAGATCCTATAAACCACTAATGGGACGGTTTTTATGGTGCCCTTCTTTCATCCCAACCATAGCCGATAGTCAGATAGTGCAATGGCCAAGGAGGCACCACGGAAGAATACTCCGATAGTCATGAGTAATACCTACAATCATCCAGTTAGATAGTCAGGAACTATGGCTACAATCATCCAGCCAGATAGTCAGGAACTATAGATTCAATCATCCAGCTAGATAGTCAGGAACTATAGCTACAATCATCCAGCTAGATAGTCAGGAACTATAGCTACAATCATCCAGCTAAATAGGAACTATAGCTACAATCATCCAGCTGAAAAATAAAACCGTAAAGCATTGTGACAAAGTCAATTAGAAATGGACGTGATGCCCTTGGATAAAATGAGTAAGGAAAGAATTGGGGGGGGGGGGGTGTCACAATAGTTGAACCAGAAAAAGTGTTTCCAAAGACAGTGTTTGTGTGTGAAGTCCTTTGTAATGAGACGGTTTTTATGGTATCGCACCGCAGTCGATAATGGAATGGCTTTTTAGGCACCGCGGGAACTTTAACCATGTCTAAAATATTCATTGGTCCTCACGGGAGATCGAACCAGAGACCTTAAGGTTACGCGCCCAATTCTGGACAAGTTGTAAGTTAGATAAATTCACATCAGGTTGGGACATCCAAAATGTACACCGTGACCTAGACCAGCACAAAGCAAACGATAAATCTGAAACTTGGGGGGGGGGAGGGGGTTATACGACAGCTGATCATTTGGGTGAGGATATCAGTGGCCAAGTAACTGGAGCTTAGGAAAATTACAGCACAAAATAGACAGACGTGAAGGACAGACATTCCCGCCATGAAAGTGAAGGACAGACATTCCCGCCATGAAAGTGAAGGGCAGACATTCCCGCCATGAAAGTGAAGGGCAGACATTCCCGCCATGAAAGTGAAGGGCAGACATTCCCGCCATGAAAGTGAAGGGCAGACATTCCTGCCATGAAAGTGAAGGGCAGACATTCCCGCCATGAAAGTGAAGGGCAGACATTCCCGCCATGAAAGTGAAGGGCAGACATTCCCGCCATGAAAGTGAAGGGCAGACATTCCCGCCATGAAAGTGAAGGGCAGACATTCCCGCCATGAAAGACAAAAGTTACCGCTGACAAAACTACTGATGAGAGGAAAAAATTCATAAAACATGAAGGTGTAAAACTTCACGGTATAGCAGACAAGATTACTAGCAGCGGAAACAAAGTATTATATTACGAAATATTTTGATAAGCTTGGCTGGATGTCAGAAAAGTTTTATCTTAATAAGCGGGAAAACCAGGCAATACCATAGTGATAGTGGGAAATATTGAGTCCACCATGTAGCCAGTAAATATTGAGTCCACAATGTAGTCAGTAAATATTGAGTCAACAATGTAGCCAGTAAATATTTACTCCACTATGTAGCCAGTAAATATTGAGTCCACTATGTAGCCAATAAATATTGAGTCCACTATGTAGCCAGTAAATATTGAGTCCACAATGTAGCCAGTAAATATTGAGTCCACTATGTAGCCAGTAAATATTGAGTCTAGGGGTATGCCGGATCCGTTTTTTCCAACCGGATCCGGATCCGGATTTTCTTATGCGAAATCCGGATCCGGATTATTATTCCGGATTTTGGTACTTTGCAGCAGGCTTGCGGAGCCGGAGCCGAGGAGCCGGGAGCCGCTACTTTTTGCTGGAGCCGGAGCCAAAAAATTTGGCAGCTCCACGGCTCCCAAATGCTTTTTTTTTTTACAGCAGAATTTTTTTTTTTAGCTTTAAAATTCCAAATTTGTTTGATTGTTTGCCTCATACAATTTGAAATGTTATTTTTACGAACGCCACAACAGCAACAGCGTTAAAATGATAGCGTGCACGCACATCACCACAAGAAATCTTTAACGGGGAATCGTTTTGTGTTCGTTTAAAATCTTGTTTACCCTCCGAAATTTTTTAATGGCATGTTATTTTGTTATATATAAAGTTAAAACAGTTTTATTTTATAGAATAATTGTATCAATCATTTAAAATAAATTTTTACTAAGACGACAAATAGAACGCGCCATTTCGTATTATTATTTGACCGCGAATCAGGCCCGTAGCGTGTGTGGGGGCCAGGGGGGCCTAGCCCCCCTTGCGTTTTGTCTGGCCCCCTCTGCTTATTTGCTCTACTCAGTAAAATGTATTACCTGCCCCTCCCCACTATTGTCTGGCCCCTGTTGTAGAATGCCTGGCCCCTGCTGTTGAATTTTCACGCTACGAGGCTGCCGCGAATTTGTAATAGACTAAGAACAAAATGGTCGCTTTCTGTATTTAACAATTTTATTATAAACAGAATATCTGAAATAGAGTAGATAAATTTATAAGGCTGTGGCTATACGGACCCGGGTCCAAATAAAATCCGATTGTTATTCGGACCAGTGGCAAATATGCACTAAGCTTAGCTATATTTAAACTTTATTAGACGGAACCCAAAAAAATAATAATACAGAGTCCGCTTAGTGGAACCTTAGACACTGAGTAACGATTAAATCATACAATTCAAACAATTATAAAAAAACAATAATAAAGTTTATGTATAGCTATGCTAAGTGCATATTTGCCACGGGCCCGAATAACAATCAGACTTTATTGGGATGGGGTCCGAATAAAAGTCGGAGTTTATTGGTACCCGGGTCCGAATAGTCACTTCGAATTTATAAATAATAAATATAAATACTGAAGTCTTTAAAATATTTTAAATAATATATCGTTTTACTATTTGCTAATTTGATCATTGAAATAACTTTTTATTACTCATGAAAATGGCGACTAGTGAAACCTAGGTCGAAAATAATGATATGATTCTGGATGCACTGAAATGGTTTGTTTTTTAGTAAAACCGACATGCGTATATTTTTCAAGTTCCGTAGCGTTAACATTCTACAGCAGGGGCCAGGCATTCTACAGCAGGGGCCAGGCAATAGCAGGGGGGGCAGGTAATACATTTTACCAAGTAGAACAAATAAGCAGAGGGGGCCAGACAAAACGCAGGGGGGGCCCTGGCCCCTCCGCATGCTACGGGTCTGCTATGGGGGTAAACGCGACAAAATTTGCATAACTTTTTATCAGCGGCATGTTTGCGTGGCGCAATTACAAAAATTTTTGTCTCGTGTGATACTATCTTAATAGGGAGCCGGAGCCGTCAAATTTGTGGGAGCCGGAGCCGGAAAAAAATGGCGGCTCCGCAAGCCTGCTTTGCAGATACCGGCAAATCTGAGGGTTTGGATGCCTTCTGAACAGTAGGCCTAAATGGCTAAATGATATTGGCTGATTGGAAGTTGGAAGTGAAGAACTTTGAAATAAATTAGAAAATAGAAATTATTTAGAAATCACTGAAATCAGAATATAACGCAGATTGATAATAAGTTATTATCCATATGTAACTAAACTCACTGTTAAGTTCTAACTCGCTGCAAGGTCAAAAAAACAACTTTACTATTAGTCTATTACTTTCATTACTTTGGCACTGAGTTCATCTCGTCTAGTCATTGGCTCATTGGATGATGGATGCTTATTGTTATTGTTCAAATGTATTGAAATGGATAACTATTTAGAAAAAACAAATAACAAGATTGAATTGAATTGAGAACAATAATTCTGTATTTCTGTGCTTTACAAATTTGAAAATTGAAATACAAATTTTAATGAATTCAATTGGCATTTGACAAAGTCATTAATCAAGCCTAAAGAAGTAAGAATAAGATGTTGATAACTAACTAATGACTATTAGTTTGTTAACAGTGTTAAATTACTCCAAGTCCACATCCAAATAATGTACACATTCCAGTGATGCCACACAATCACAGCTGAGCGCCGCGGGCCGCGGTTACGTCATACCGTGGATTAAACCAAAGAGCACAGATCATAGTGCAAGCGAGAATCGCCGAAGATGGCTTGGTGACATAGAGATCACCAAAGACCTTTAAATATATACTAGACCGCATACGTGATGTTAATTTTTACTCAAAAATGATACGCATTTTTAAACAATTGAGTGAACGATAATATAAATCAAAATATGAATTAAAATTACGGTCAATTTTTTTAAAGCATATTTGACTTTTAATTCCTTGTTTAAATATAATTATAATAACCTTTATTATAAAATAGAATTTTACAATATTTAATATTTATATTTGAACTATTTTTTCAACAGGAAATCTCGTGGGTGATGCATTTTAATTTAATAACAAAGAAGACATCTTTTCCATCTCTCAGAGAAATCTAAATAACTTAAATGTTGAATTTATCAAAAACCATTCATTTCTGTTATTTATTTTGTTATGAAGGTGGCGGGCTGGTGGCCAGGCGCTTGGGCAGTATAGTTGCTTATTATTTCTGTTACAACGTCATTGATGATTGCGGTTAAGATGACGTCACGAATAATAATTACTCATCCCCGCACTATCATGTATGGGATTGGGCCGATTGGCCACTATTAGCGGTGCTGACTCTAGCCTCTGGTATGTTCAAAACATTAAACAAGCTCAAAGCTCGAAACAATCGATTAATGTATCGTGATCGTGTGGAATTCGGGAAAGAGAATTACTTTTATTTCAGATTATGATCCGGTGAGTCACAAAATCTGGCAAATTCAGAAATCCGGTATTTTCCGGATTCCGGAAACCGGTTATTCCGGATACATGTAAATCCGGCAGAACCGGATTTCACCGGATAGTGCAAAATCCGGCGGAACCGGATTCCGGACCGGATTCCGGCACACCCCTAATTGAGTCCACCATGTAGCCAGTAAATATTGAGTCCTCCATGTAGCCAGTAAATATTGAGTCCACTATGTAGCCAGTAAATAGTGTGTCCACCATCCAAGTGAGTATCAAATCCACCATGCAGACATTGAATATTGAGACCACCTTGCAGACATTGAATGTTGAGACCACCATGCAGACATTGAATATTGACACCACCATTGAAACAGTTAATACAGATTCCACCTTGACAATAAATACATTCATACATAGACACAACACAATATATACAACACAATACATACATACACACAACACAGTGGCGTAGACAAATTTCTCCTTTGTAATGATCAGAGAACTGTGGACAATACAACACTCGACCATCTACACGTCCGCAGAGTGATTACTATTTCAGATATAACAATTCTTCCGTCACGCTTAATTATAATTAGCCTATTCGTCCGTCAAAGAAAATAAACATTTTAGAATGCTATATACAATTTTTAAATACAACCAATCACACACGCATACACACACGTACACACAAACACAAACATTTTGGGTTGATTAACGTTTCTAGGTTGGCAACATCTTGTCTAAATTGTACAGCACGTGAAAAAAAAAATGTTATCGATGATCTGAAAAAGAAAAAAAAAATCCATCCCCAACTCAGTTTACAAAACAAATCGATAAAATCAAATTACCCGCCACTTCCTTGATTTATTTATGTTGCCTTCGATTTGAACTTCCGTTGACTTACTTGGTTTTGTTTTCACTATTGTTGGGTATAAAAAGTGTTTATGTATGTGTAGTAGTAGTGGTGGTAGTAGTAGTGGGTAGAAGTAGTGGGTAGAAGTAGTAGTAGTAGTGGGTAGAAGGGGTGTGTGAGAGTTAATGATTATAGTGCTCTGTTATTTTATCACTTTGTCATATATTAAGGTCAGCACAGTGTTTGTTTACAGAACTAAAGTGTCATACCATTCTTTGACCCATCATGAAAAATACATGCACTCTTTTTATTGCCAATGTTACAGTCTTTATGTCTAGTTTGTTCCAGAAATATATAATTATACACATAATGGTACATATATATCAGTACATATATATTGCAGGTTTGGTATAAACTTTGATCAAATACAGAGATTTTCAGATTTGTCTTCAGATATCGAAAAAGAGAAAATGAAAGATTACGTATTTCATGTTGAGACAAAATTAAAAAGGACTTAAGCCCAAGGCGAGGCTGGTGGTTATCTTAATATCTAAGATGTTCCTAAAAACTTCACAGGCGGTCGAATGTTATATGTAGGACATAGGTCGAATGTTATATGTAGGACATATGTCGAATGTTATATGCAGGACCAAGGTCGAATGTTATATGTAGGACATAGGTCGAATTAGTGTTGTTTTCGTTGAAGAAAACTAAAACTAAAATCCTTCGTTGACGAAAATGTTGACTTTTCGTCAACGAGAACTAAAACTAAAACTAAAATTAGCAGCAAGACTAAAAATAGACGAAAACTGAAATTATTACAGAAAAAAACGAAATAAAAACTGAAACTAAAATATATTGTTGCTTTCGTTCACAAAAACTAAAACTAAAACCTTCCTTAACGAAAATGTTGACTTTTCGTCAACGAAAACTAAAACTAAAACTAAAATTAGAAGCAAGACTAAAACTAGACGGAAACTAAAATTATTACAGAAAAAACGAAATAAAAACTGAAACGAAAATATGACCTGGTACTAAAACAACACTAGGTCGAATGTTATATGTAGGACATATGTCGAATGTTATATGCAGGACCAAGGTCGAATGTTATATGTAGGACATAGGACGAGTGTCATATACAGGGCCTAGGTCGAGTGTCATAAGTAGGACATAGGTCGAGTGTCTTATACAGGACATAGGGCAACACAATACAGACATACTCACAACCCAATACAGACATACACAACCCAATACAGACATACACAACCCAATACAGACATACACACAACACAATACATACATACACACAACACAATACAGACATACACACAATACAGACATACACAGAACACAATACATACATACACACAATACATACAAACACACAACACAATACAGACATACACAACACAATACATACACACAACACAATACATACATACACACAACACAATACATACAAACACACAACACAATACAGACATACACAACACAATACATACACACAACACAATACATACATACACACAACACAATACATACAGACACACAACACAATACATACATACACAACACAATACATACATAAACACATTACATAAATACACACAACACAAGACAGACACACACACACAACACAATACATGCATACACACAACACAATACAGACATGCACACAACCCAATACATACATACACACATTACATAAATACACACAACACAAGACAGACACACACACACACACAACACAATACATACATACACACAACACAGTACAGACATACACACAACACAATACAGACATACACACAACACAGTACATACATACACATAATACATACAAACACACAACACAATACAGACATACACACACACAACACAATACAGACATACACACAACACAATACAGACATACACACAACACAATACAGACATACACACAACACAGTACAGACATACACACAACACAATACATACATACAGACAATACAATACAAACATACACACAACACAATACAGACATACAGACAATACAATACAAACATACACACAACACAATACATACATACACACAACACAATAATACATACAGACAACACAATACAAACATACACAGAACGCAATACAGACATACATACAACACAATACAGACAAACATACAACACAATACAGACGCATACAACTCAATGCAGACATACATACAACATAATACAGACATACAGACAACACAATACAGACATACATACAACACAATATGTCGAGACAAAATTAAAAAGGACTTAAGCCTAAGGCGAGGCTGGTGGTTATCCTATTATCCAAGATGTTTCTAAAAACTTTAAAGGCGGCCTTAAATGTACTACTGAAAAGGTGGGACCTTGGTCGAATTTTATATACAGGGCCTAGGTCGAATTTTTATATGTAGGACATATGTCGAATGTTATATGCAGGACCAAGGTCGAATGCTATATGTAGGACATAGAGTGAGTGTCATATACAGGGCCTAGGTCGAGTGTCATATATAGGACATAGGTCGAGTGTCATATGTAGGACATAGGTCGAGTGTCATATATAGGACATAGGTCGAGTGTCATATGTAGGACATAGGTCGAGTGTCATATGTAGGACATAGGTCGAGTGTCATATGTAGGACATAGGTCGAGTGTCATATATAGGACATAGGTCGAGTGTCATATGTAGGACATAGGTCGAGTTTCATATGCAGGACATAGGTCGAGTGTCATATGCAGGGTCTAGGTCGAATGTTATATGTAGGACATAGGGCAACACAATACAGACATACACACAGTACAATACAAACATACACACAATACAGACATACACACAACGCAATACAGACATACATACACACAATACAGACATACAAACAACGCAATACAGACATACATACACACAATACAGACATACAAACAACCCAATACAGACATACATACACACAATACAGACATACACACAACACAATACAGACATACATACACACAATACAGACATACAAACAACGCAATACTGACATACACACAACGCAATACAAACATACATACAACACAATACAGACAAACATACAACACAATACAGACATACATACACACAATACAGACATACAAACAACGCAATACAGACATACATACAACACAATACAGACATACATACAACACAATACAGACATACATACAACGCAATACATACATACATACAACACAATACAGACATACACACAACACAATACAGACATACACACAACGCAATACAGACATACATATAACACAATACAGATATGCACACAACACATTACAGACATACACACAACGCAATGCAGACATACATACAACACAATACATACTACACACAACAGAATACAGACATACACACTACACAATACATACATACAACACAATGCATACATACATACGACACAATACAGACATACATACAACGCAATACATACATACATACAACACAATACAGACATACACACAACACAATACATACATACACACAATACAGACATACATACAACACAATACAGACATACATACAACGCAATACATACATACATACAACACAATACAGACATACACACAACGCAATACAGACATACAAACAACGCAATACAGACATACATACACACAATACAGACATACAAACAACCCAATACAGACATACATACACACAATACAGACATACACACAACACAATACAGACATACATACACACAATACAGACATACAAACAACGCAATACTGACATACACACAACGCAATACAAACATACATACAACACAATACAGACAAACATACAACACAATACAGACATACATACACACAATACAGACATACAAACAACGCAATACAGACATACATACAACACAATACAGACATACATACAACACAATACAGACATACATACAACGCAATACATACATACATACAACACAATACAGACATACACACAACACAATACAGACATACACACAACGCAATACAGACATACATATAACACAATACAGATATGCACACAACACATTACAGACATACACACAACGCAATGCAGACATACATACAACACAATACATACTACACACAACAGAATACAGACATACACACTACACAATACATACATACAACACAATGCATACATACATACAACACAATACAGACATACATACAACGCAATACATACATACATACAACACAATACAGACATACACACAACACAATACATACATACACACAATACAGACATACATACAACACAATACAGACATACATACAACGCAATACATACATACATACAACACAATACAGACATACACACAACGCAATACAGACATACATACAACGCAATACATACATACATACAACACAATACAGACATACACACAACACAATACAGACATACACACAACGCAATACAGACATACATATAACACAATACAGATATGCACACAACACATTACAGACATACACACAACGCAATGCAGACATACATACAACACAATACATACTACACACAACAGAATACAGACATACACACTACACAATACATACATACAACCCAATGCATACATACATACAACACAATACAGACATACATACAACGCAATACATACATACATACAACACAATACAGACATACACACAACACAATACATACATACACACAATACAGACATACATACAACACAATACAGACATACATACAACGCAATACATACATACATACAACACAATACAGACATACACACAACGCAATACAGACATACATACAACACAATACACACATAAACACAACACAATACATACTACACACAACACAATACAGACATACAGACAATACAATACAAACATACACAAAACACAATACATACATACACACAACACAATAATACATACAGACAACACAATACAGACATGCACACAACACAATACAGACATACACACAACACAATACATACATAGACACACTACAATACAGACATACGCACATTACATACATACACACAAAAAAGACACAACACAATACAGACATACATACAACGCAATACAGACATACACACAACACAATACATACATAAACACAGCACAATACATACATACAACACAATACATACATACACAACACAATACAGATATACACGCAACACATTACAGACATACACACAACGCAATGCAGACATACATATAACACAATACATACATACAACACAATACAGACATACACACAACGCAATACAGACAATACATACCGTGTAAACACAATACAGACAATACATACAGACAATACCCGTGTAAACACAATACAGACAATACATACCGTGTAAACACAATACAGACAATACATACAACACAATACTGACATACACACAAGACAATACAGACATACATACAACACAATACAGACATACACACAACACAATACAGACATACACAAAACGCAAAACAGACATACATACAACACAATACACACATAAACACAACACAATACATACTATACACAACACAATGCATACATGCACACAACACAATACAGACATACACACAACACAACACAATACATACATACAACACAATACAGACATACACACAACACAATACATACATACACACAATACATACATACAACACAATACAGACATACACACAACACAATACAGACATACACACAACACAATACATACATACAACACAATAAAGACATACATACACACAACCAATACATAATAAACACACACACACAAATAATACAGAGCTAGTGCGTCATTCGGGATATAGATTATCTTAGAACATACACAAATGTATACAAAATATACTTCACCAAGAGACGGATATACGGGGGCATATTTTGAACGTCATTTTCATAAAATCAGGAAGTCTCTATACTTATAAGACGCATTTGTTGTCTGTCTGTCTGTCTGTCTGTCTGTTCCCTTATAACTCAAGATCCAGAAAACCAAATAACGTGAAATTTGTTACACATACACATAATTACATGGGGAAGGTTATAGGACATGTTTCGTTTCATCTCGATGGGTAGTTTAATTGTAATTTATTATTTTTATTTTAGTATTTTACTATATTTAAGTAATCTCGACGGCGCCATAAATAAAATTCCTCTGTGACGTCATTTCCCGATGATACATTTTTAAAAGAGGGGTAACTTCCGGAAACTCCAATTGTAAACATGGTGAAATCAATAGTCATATCTATTTACCTATCGTTTTATGTATTCAGAAGATTAAAATTAAAGGTGCACTTTAATAAACCGAAATACGTTAAATAAAATGTTTCTGTGACATTATTAACATTATTAATACAATCTCAATGGGTAGTTTAATTGTAATTAATATTTTTAGTATTTTACTATTCAATGCACAGGGAATTCTCTGTATTCGCGCACCAAGTGAATGTGAATTGAACGGACGGAGAAGAAAGGGTTAGGGACGGAAAAAATAAATAAATATTGTTGTTGTTTTTTTTTTCTATGTTGCAAGTACCCGGCTTTGGCCGGGGATTAAAAATAAGGTTTTCTGGTTTATTTAAGCAGTGTAATTTGACGTTTAATTGTACATAGAGAGGGGAGGGTGGAGAGAGAGAGATAAAGAGAGAGGGGGCAGGGAGGGAGAGGGAAGGGGAGGGGGCAGGGAGGGGGAGAGAAGGAGGGGAGGGAAAGGGAGGGAGGGGAGAGGGTGGGAGGGAGAGGAGATAAAGGAGGAGGGAGGGAGAGGGAGGGCTGGAGAGAGAGGGAGGGAGAAAGGGAGGGAAGGAAAGAGAAATGGAAGGGGGAGAAGGGGAGGGAGATAGAGGGGAGGGAGGGAGAGAGATAAAGAAAGAGGGAGGGAGAGAGAGATAAAGAGAGAGGGGGGAAGGAGGGAGAGAGAAGAAAATAGGGAAGGGGGAGGGAGAGAGAGGAAGAGGGGGAGACGTGAGAGGAAGAGAGAAAGGAGGGAGGGAGAGAGGGGGCAGGGAGGGAGAGAAAGGAGAGGGAAGGAGAGTGGATGGAAGAAATGTGAGGGAGTGAGAGATAAAGAGATAGAGGGGGCAGGGAGGGAGAGATGGGGAGGAGGAATAGAGGAAGGTGGAGAGAGGGGGGACGGGGTGAGAGAAGGAGGGAGGGAGAGAGGGAGAGAGAGGGAGATGGGAGAGTTAGGGAGGGAAGTAGAGGTAGGGAGGGAGGGATAAAGGGAGGGAGGGAAAGAGAAAGGTAGAGAGGGGGTAGGAAGGGAGAGAGAGGGGAGGGAGGGAGAGAGAGAGGAAGGGAGAGGGGGGGTAGGGAGAAAACAAAAGGTAAACAAAAAACTTATTTTAAACCCGGGCAAAGCCGGGTACTTGCAACTATTACACTATTATTGGTTCTGTCTGAAATGATAATTTTACTATCAATATAATTGTAAGTACTATTCTGTGTACAATAGTGTACATGTGTGTACGTATAAACCTTACAGTATATAGGTGGGACGGGCCTCATCTACTGTACTATATACAGGTGTCAGGCCACGTGTACATCAATGGATATAGATATACAGGCCACATATACCTTACTATATACAGGTATCAGGCCAAGTGTACATCAGATACACAGGCCACATATACCCTACTCTATGCAGATGTACAGGCCACATATACCTTACTATATACAGATATACAGGCCACATATACCTTACTATATACAGATTTACAGGCCGCATATACCTTACTATATACAGATATACAGGCCGCATATACCTTACTCTATGCAGATGTACAGGCCGCATATACCTTACTATATACAGATATACAGGCCACATATACCTTACTATATACAGATATACAGGCCGCATATACCTTACTATATGCAGATATACAGGCCATATATACCTTACTATATGCAGATATACAGGCCACATATACCTTACTATATACAGGTATACAGGCCACATATACCTTACTATATGCAGATGTGCATGTATACAGGTGCGACAGTTGTCGTGCTTTGCACCAACTAAGACATGTAGGCCAACTAAGACATTTAGGCCAACTATGACCAGCCGTACAGTTTAGTACAGCCTGCAGGCCAACTACAACCAGCCGTACAGTTTAGTACAGCCCGCAGCCAGACATGTAGGCCAACTACGACCAGCCGTACAGTTTAGTAAAGCCCGCAGGCCAACTACGAACAGCCGTACAGTTTAGTACAGCCCGCAGCCTTACATGTTATTACGTTTACATTTAATTTGTATCTGCTCATGTTAATCCTCAATCCATTGTGGCCCTAAATCCATCTGCTCTTGTTCCGGCCCAATTAACAGACTCGGTGTGGCCCACGACTCTGAATGTTTGACCCCCCCCCCACCCCCTTGGTGTATCCTGTGCGTGACGTAAACCACACTGAGACATACGACTTTAAAGTTTTTAATGACATGGAATTGCAACATACAGAACATGATCTTCTGTGTATTACATATACATTGATAATATCGTCACGATATCTCTGGGGGGTGGGGGCAACACAATAAGCTGAATAACGCCCACATGATATATCCGTTCACAGCAAAACATATTCAACTAGTTTAGGTCATATTTACCTATGATCTCTTTATCTATATATCTATCGATCTAAGTATATTTATATATATATATATATAATTATATATAATATAATTTATTTATAATATCTATCTATCTATCTATCTATCTATCTATCTATCTATCTATCTATCTATCTATCTATCTATCTATCTATCTATCTATCTATCTATCTATCTATCTATCTATCTATCTATCTATCTATCTATCTATCTATCTATATATATATATATATCACAATGTATCTATCTATAATTATCTATCTCTATATATCTATAATCCCCTCTTTATCATTTATCTATCTTTATATACATCTGTCATGTATCTTTGTATCTGTCTGTCTATTCGTTCAAGTATCTATCTATCGTCTCTATATCTACATATCATCTATCTATCCATCATATCTGTATCTAGTTTTTTTAAATCTATAATCTATCATTCTTTCTATCACATATCTATCTACCTGTCTGTTTATCTATTTGTCTGCCTGTCTATCAGCTTGTAACTTGCCTGCAAGTCTAACTGTCGAACTAATTATCACTGTACTAAGAGTAACTTCTGTTACCTAAATTGAAATGTAAATTATTAGGAGACACAAAGTTTGGGGCCAAAATATTGTAAGGTGTAACAACAGACAAAATATTGTAAGGTGTAACAACAGACAAAATATTGTAAGGTGTAACAACAGACAAAATATTGTAAGGTGTAACAACAGACAAAATAGTGTAAGGTGTAACAACAGACAAAATATTGTAAGGTGTAACAACAGACAAAATATTGTAAGGTGTAACAACAGACAAAATATTGAAAGGTGTAACAACAGACAAAATATTGTAAGGTGTAACAACAGACAAAATAGTGTAAGGTGTAACAACAGACAAAATAGTGTAAGGTGTAACAACAGAACGTTCTATTACGACGAAATAATTCTTCAAGAAAAGAAACAAAAAAATCTTCAACAGTTTCGCTGCAACAGCTTGGTCTTTTAGTTCGATGCTCTCGTATTTCAGGTTTTCTTTATACGCCTGACACAATTTTTTTTTTAACTTGATACACAACTCTGAACCCATTACATAACTTTTTTTTCTTTCTGGAGAATTAGAGATAAAGCAAGGTAAACAGAATCTAATATGTAGGGGTAGGGGGTGGGTGTGAGGGGATTATAAAATAAATAAATCATTCACAGTGGCTTAAATAGTAACATGGGAGCATCTTAGCCACGTGCCCATGTTGTTGTTAGACTTCCGACACATGACTATACTTGGCTCACTACATTGTACTAGCCACACCTGTAGTGAGTTGTGTCCACTAGACACATGACTATACTTGGATCACTACATTGTACTAGCCACTCCTTTAGTGAGTTGTGTCCACTAGACACATGACTATACTTGGCTCACTACATTGTACTAGCCACTCCTTTAGTGAGTTGTGTCCACTAGACACATGACTATACTTGGCTCACTACATTGTACTAGCCACACCTGTAGTGAGTTGTGTCCACTAGACACATGACTATACTTGGCTCACTACATTGTACTAGCTACACAATCCTTTAGTGAGTTGTGTCCACTAGACACGTGACTATACTTGGCTCACTACATTGTACTAGCTACACAATCCTTTAGTGAGTTGTGTCCACTAGACACATGACTATACTTGGCTCACTACATTGTACTAGCCACACCTTTAGTGAGTTGTGTCCACCAGACACATGACTATACTTGGCTCACTACATTGTACTAGCCACACCTGTAGTGAGTTGTGTCCACTAGACACATGACTATACTTGGCTCACTACATTGTACTAGCCACACCTGTAGTGAGTTGTGTCCACTAGACACATGACTATACTTGGATCACTACATTGTACTAGCCACACCTGTAGTAAGTTGTGTCCACTAGACACATGACTATACTTGGATCACTACATTGTACTAGCCACTCCTGTAGTGAGTTGTGTCCACTAGACACATGACTATACTTGGTCACTACATTGTACTAGCTACAGAATCCTTTAGTAAGTTGTGTCGACTAGACACATGACTATATTTGGCTCACTACATTGTACTAGCCGCAAACTTTAGTGAGTTGTGTCGACCAGACACATAACTATACTTGGCTCACTACATTGTACTAGCTACATCCTTTAGTAAGTTGTGTCCAATAGACACATGACTATACTTGGCTCACTACATTGTATTAGCTACACAATCCTTTAGTGAGTTGTGTCCACTAGACACATGACTATACTTGGCTCACTACATTGTACTAGCCACACAATCCTTTAGTGAGTTGTGTCCACCAGACACATGACTATACTTGGCTCACTACATTGTACTAGCTACACAATCCTTTAGTAAGTTGTGTCCACTAGACACATGACTATACTTGGCTCACTACATTGTACTAGCTACACAATCCTTTAGTGAGTTGTGTCCACTAGACACATGACTATACTTGGCTCACTACATTGTACTAGCTACACAATCCTTTAGTGAGTTGTGTCCACTAGACACATGACTATACTTGGCTCACTACATTGTACTAGCTACACAATCCTTTAGTAAGTTGTGTCCACTAGACACATGACTATACTTGGCTCACTACATTGTACTAGCCACACCTTTAGTGAGTTGTGTCCACCAGACACATGACTATACTTGGCTCACTACATTGTACTAGCTACACAATCCTTTAGTAAGTTGTGTCCACTAGACACATGACTATACTTGGCTCACTACATTGTATTAGCTACACAATCCTTTAGTGAGTTGTGTCCACTAGACACATGACTATACTTGGCTCACTACATTGTACTAGCCACACCTTTAGTGAGTTGTGTCCACCAGACACATGACTATACTTGGCTCACTACATTGTACTAGCTACACAATCCTTTAGTGAGTTGTGTCCACTAGACACATGACTATACTTGGCTCACTACATTGTACTAGCTACACAATCCTTTAGTGAGTTGTGTCCACTAGACACATGACTATACTTGGCTCACTACATTGTACTAGCTACACAATCCTTTAGTGAGTTGTGTCCACTAGACACATGACTATACTTGGCTCACTACATTGTACTAGCTACACAATCCTTTAGTGAGTTGTGTCCACCAGACACATGACTATACTTGGCTCACTACATTGTACTAGCTACATCCTTTAGTAAGTTGTGTCCAATAGACACATGACTATACTTGGCTAACTACATTGTACTAGCCACACCTTTAGTAAGTTGTGTCCACCAGACACATGACTATACTTGGCTCACTACATTATACAAGCTACACAATCCTTTAGTGAGCTGTGTCCACCAGACACATGACTATACTTGGCTCACTACATTGTACTAGCTACACAATCCTTTAGTAAGTTGTGTCCACTAGACTTATGACTATACTTGGCTCACTACATTGTACTAGCTACACAATCCTTTAGTGAGTTGTGTCCACTAGACACATGACTATACTTGGCTCACTACATTGTACTAGCCACACCTTTAGTGAGTTGTGTCCACCAGACACATGACTATACTTGGCTCACTACATTGTACTAGCTACACAATCCTTTAGTGAGTTGTGTCCACTAGACACATGACTATACTTGGCTCACTACATTGTACTAGCCACACCTTTAGTGAGATGTGTCCACTAGACACATGACTATACTTGGCTCACTACATTGTACTAGCTACACAATCCTTTAGTAAGTTGTGTCCACTAGACACATGACTATACTTGGCTCACTACATTGTACTAGCTACACAATCCTTTAGTGAGCTGTGTCCACCAGACACATGACTATACTTGGCTCACTACATTGTACTAGCTACACAATCCTTTAGTAAGTTGTGTCCACTAGACACATGACTATACTTGGCTCACTACATTGTACTAGACACACCTTTAGTGAGTTGTGTCCACCAGACACATGACTATACTTGGCTCACTAAATTGTACTACCTACACAATCCTTTAGTGAGTTGTGTCCACTAGACACATAACTATACTTGGCTCACTACATTGTACTAGCTACACAATCCTTTAGTGAGTTGTGTCCACCAGACACATGACTATACTTGGCTAACTACATTGTACTAGCTACACAATCCTTTAGTGAGCTGTGTCCACCAGACACATGACTATACTTGGCTCACTACATTGTACTAGCCACACCTTTAGTGAGTTGTGTCCACTAGAAACGTGACTATACTTGGCTCACTACATTGTACTAGCTACACAAACCTTTAGTAAGTTGTGTCCAGCAGAAGCATGACTATACTTGGCTCACTACATTGTACTAGCTACACAATCCTTTAGTGAGTTGTGTCCACTAGACACATGACTATATTTGGCTCACTACATTGTACTAGCCACACCTTTAGTGAGTTGTGTCCACCAGACACATGACTATACTTGGCTCACTACATTGTACTAGCTACACAATCCTTTAGTGAGTTGTGTCCACTAGACACATGACTATACTTGGCTCACTACATTGTACTAGCTACACAATCCTTTAGTAAGTTGTGTCCACTAGACACATGACTATACTTGGCTCACTACATTGTACTAGCTACACAATCCTTTAGTGAGTTGTGTCCACTAGACACATGACTATACTTGGCTCACTACATTGTACTAGCTACACAATCCTTTAGTAAGTTGTGTCCACTAGACACATGACTATACTTGGCTCACTACATTGTACTAGCCACACCTTTAGTGAGTTGTGTCCACCAGACACATAACTATACTTGGCTCACTACATTGTACTAGCTACACAATCCTTTAGTAAGTTGTGTCCACCAGACACATGACTATACTTGGCTCACTACATTGTACTAGCTACATCCTATAGTAAGTTGTGTCCACTAGACACATGGCTATACTTGGCTCACTAAATTGTACTACCTACACAATCCTTTAGTGAGCTGTGTCCACCAGACACATGACTATACTTGGCTCACTACATTGTACTAGCTACACAATCCTTTAGTGAGCTGTGTCCACCAGACACATGACTATACTTGGCTCACTACATTGTACTAGCTACACAATCCTTTAGTGAGTTGTGTCCACTAGACACATGACTATACTTGGCTCACTACATTGTATTAGCCACACCTTTAGTGAGTTGTGTCCACCAGACACGTGACTATACTTGGCTCACTACATTGTACTAGCTACAAAATCCTTTAGTGAGTTGTGTCCACTAGACACGTGACTATATTTGGCTTACTACATTGTACTAGCCACACCTTTAGTGAGTTGTCCACCAGACACATAATTATACTTGGCTCACTACATTGTACTAGCTACACAATCCTTTAGTAAGTTGCGTCCACCAGACACATGACTATACTTGGCTCACTACATTGTACTAGCTACACAATCCTTTAGCGAGTTGTGTCCACCAGACACATGACTATACTTGGCTCACTACATTGTACTAGCTACACAATCCTTTAGTAAGTTGTGTCCACTAGACACATGACTATACTTGGCTCACTACATTGTACTAGCCACACATTTAGTGAGTTGTGTCCACCAGACACATGACTCTACTTGGCTAACTACATTGTACTAGCTACACAATCCTTTTGTGAGCTGTGTCCACCAGACACATGACTATACTTGGCTCACTACATTGTACTAGCTACACAATTCTTTAGTAAGTTGTGTCCACTAGACACATGACTATACTTGGCTCACTACATTGTACTAGCCAAAACTTTAGTAAGTTGTGTCCACTAGACACATAACTATACTTGGCTCACTACATTGTACTAGCTACACAATCCTTTAGTAAGTTGTGTCCACCAGACACATGACTATACTTGGCTCAATACATTGTACTAGCCACACATTTAGTGAGTTGTGTTCACCAGACTCATGACTATACTTGGCTCACTACATTGTACTAGCGACACCTTTAATGAGTTGTGTCCACTAGACACATGACTATACTTGGATCACTACATTGTACTAGCAACTCCTTTAGTAAGTTGTGTCCACTAGACACATGACTATACTTGGCTGACTACATTTTACTAGCTACACAATCCTTCAGTAAGTTGTGTCCACTAGACACATGACTATACTTGGCTCACTACATTGTACTAGCTACACCTTTAGTGAGTTGTGTCCACTAGACACATGACTATACTAGGCTCACTACATTGTACTAGCTACACAATCCTTTAGTGAGTTGTGTCCACTAGACACTTGACTATACTTGGCTCACTACATTGATGTAGCTACACAATCCTTTAGTAAGTTGTGTCCACTAGAAACATGACTACATTTGGCTCACTACATTGTACTAGCCACACCTTTAGTGAGTTGTGTCCACCAGACACGTGACTATACTTGGCTCACTACATTGTACTAGCCACACCTTTAGTGAGTTGTGTCCACAACACACGTGACTATACTTGGCTCACTAAATTATACTAGCTACACAATCCTTTAGTGAGCTGTGTCCACCAGACACATGACTATACTTGGCTCACTACATTGTACTAGCTACACAATCCTTTAGTAAGTTGTGTCCACTAGGCATATGACTATACTTGGCTCACTACATTGTACTAGCCAAACCTTTAGTGAGTTGTGTCCACTAGACACATAACTATACTTGGCTCACTACATTGTACTAGCTACACAATCCTTTAGTAAGTTGTGTCCACTAGACACATGACTATACTTGGCTCACTACATTGTACTAGCCACACATTTAGTGAGTTGTGTCCACCAGACTCATGACTATACTTGGCTCACTACATTGTACTAGCGACACCTTTAATGAGTTGTGTCCACTAGACACATGACTATACTTGGATCACTACATTGTACTAGCAACTCCTTTAGTAAGTTGTGTCCACTAGACACATGACTATACTTGGCTCACTACATTTTACTAGCTACACAATCCGTTAGTAAGTTGTGTCCACTAGACACATGACTATACTTGGCTCACTACATCGTACTAGCTACACCTTTAGTGAGTTGTGTCCTCTAGACAAGTGACTATACTAGGCTCACTACATTGTACTAGCTACACAATCCTTTAGTAAGTTGTGTCCACTAGACACATGACTATACTTGGCTCACTACATTGTACTAGCCACACCTTTAGTGAGTTGTGTCCACCAGACACATTACTCTACTTGGCTCACTACATTGTATTAGCTACACAATCCTTTAGTGAGTTGTGTCCACTAGACACTTGACTATACTTGGCTCACTACATTGTACTAGCTACAAAATCCTTTAGTAAGTTCTGTCCACTAGGCATATGACTATACTTGGCTCACTACATTGTACTAGCTACACAATCCGTTAGTAAGTTGTGTCCACTAGACACATGACTATATTTGGCTCACTACATTGTACTAGCCACACCTTTAGTGAGTTGTGTCCACCAGACACATAACTATACTTGGCTCACTACATTGTACTAGCTACACAATCCTTTAGTAAGTTGTGTACACCACACACATGACTATACTTGGCTCAATACATTGTATTAGCTACACAATCCTTTAGTAAGTTGTGTCCACTAGACACATGACTATACTTGGCTCACTACATTGTAATAGCCACACCTTTAGTGAGTTGTGTCCACCAGACACATGACTATACGTGGCTCACTACATTGTGCTAGCTACACAATCCTTTAGTGAGTTATGTCCACTAGACACGTGACTATACTTGGCTCACTACATTGTACTAGCTACACAATCCTTTAGTGAGTTGTGTCCACTAGACACGTGATTATACTTGGCTCACTACATTGTACTAGCTATAGAATCCTTTAGTGAGTTGTGTCCACTAAACACATGACTATACTTGGCTCACTACATTGTACTAGCTACACAATCCTTTAGTGAGTTGTGTCCACTAGACACTTGACTATACTAGGCTCACTACATTGTACTAGCTACACATTTAGTGAGTTGTGTCCACCAGACACATGACTATACTTGGCTCACTACATTGCATTAGCTACACAATCCTTTAGTAAGTTGTGTCCACCAGACACATGACTATACTTGGCTAACTACATTGTACTAGCTACATCCTTTAGTAAGTTGTGTCCACCAGACACATGACTATACTTGGCTCACTACATTGTGCTAGCTACACAATCCTTTAGTGAGCTGTGTCCACCAGACACATGACTATACTCGGCTCACTACATTGTACTAGCTACACAATCATTTAGTGAGCTGTGTCACCCAGACACATGACTATACTTGGCTCACTACATTGTACTAGATACACAATCCTTTAGTGAGTTGTGTCCACTAGACACATGACTATACTTGGCTCACTACATTGTATTAGCCACACCTTTAGTGAGTTGTATCCACCAGACACGTGACTATACTTGGCTCACTACATTGTACTAGCTACAAAATCCTTTAGTGAGTTGTGTCCACTAGACACGTGACTATATTTGGCTTACTACATTGTACTAGCCACACCTTTAGTGAGTTGTGTCCACCAGACACATAATTATACTTGGCTCACTACATTGTACTAGCTACACAATCCTTTAGTAAGTTGCGTCCACCAGACACATGACTATACTTGGCTCACTACATTGTATTAGCTACACAATCCTTTAGTAAGTTGTGTCCACCAGACACATGACTATACTTGGCTCACTACATTGTACTAGCTACACAATCCATTAGTAAGTTGTGTCCACTAGACACATGACTATACTTGGCTCACTACATTGTACTAGCCACACCTTTAGTGAGTTGTGTCCACCAGACACATTACTCTACTTGGCTAACTACATTGTACTAGCTACACAACCCTTTAGTGAGCTGTTTCCACCAGACACATGACTATACTTGGCTCACTACATCGTACTAGCTACACAATTCTTTAGTAAGTTGTGTCCACTAGACACATGACTATACTTGGCTCACTACATTGTACTAGCCAAACCTTTAGTAAGTTGTGTCCACTAGACACATAACTATACTTGGCTCACTACATTGTACTAGCTACACAATCCTTTAGTAAGTTGTGTCCACCAGACACATGACTATACTTGGCTCAATACATTGTACTAGCCACACATTTAGTGAGTTGTGTTCACCAGACTCATGACTATACTTGGCTCACTACATTGTACTAGCGACACCTTTAATGAGTTGTGTCCACTAGACACATGACTATACTTGGATCACTACATTGTACTAGCAAATCCTTTAGTAAGTTGTGTCCACTAGACACATGACTATACTTGGCTGACTACATTTTACTAGCTACACAATCCGTTAGTAAGTTGTGTCGACTAGACACATGACTATACTTGGCTCACTACATCGTACTAGCTACACCTTTAGTGAGTTGAGTCCTCTAGACAAGTGACTATACTAGGCTCACTACATTGTACTAGCTACACAATCCTTTAGTGAGTTGTGTCCACTAGACACTTGACTATACTTGGCTCACTACATTGTTGTAGCTACACAATCCTTTAGTAAGTTGTGTCCACTAGAAACATGACTATACTTGGCTCACTACATTGTATTAGCTACACAATCCTTTAGTGAGTTGTGTCCACTAGACACGTGACTATATTTGGCTCACTACTTTGAACTAGCCACACCTTTAGTGAGTTGTGTCCACCAGACTCATTACTCTACTTGGCTAACTACATTGTACTAGCTACACAATCCTTTAGTGAGCTGTGTCCACCAGACACATGACTATACTTGGCTCACTACATTGTACTAGCTACACAATTCTTTAGTAAGTTGTGTCCACTAGACAAATGACTATACTTGGCTCACTACATTGTACTAGCCAAACCTTTAGTAAGTTGTGTCCACTAGACACATAACTATACTTGGCTCACTACATTGTACTAGCTACACAATCCTTTAGTAAGTTGTGTCCACCAAACACATGACTATACTTGGCTCAATACATTGTACTAGCCACACATTTAGTGAGTTGTGTTCACCAGACTCATGACTATACTTGGCTCACTACATTGTACTAGCGACACCTTTAATGAGTTGTGTCCACTAGACACATGACTATACTTGGATCACTACATTGTACTAGCAACTCCTTTAGTAAGTTGTGTCCACTAGACACATGACTATACTTGGCTGACTACATTTTACTAGCTACACAATCCGTTAGTAAGTTGTGTCGACTAGACACATGACTATACTTGGCTCACTACATCGTACTAGCTACACCTTTAGTGAGTTGTGTCCTCTAGACAAGTGACTATACTAGGCTCACTACATTGTACTAGCTACACAATCCTTTAGTAAGTTGTGTCCACTAGACACTTGACTATACTTGGCTCACTACATTGTTGTAGCTACACAATCCTTTAGTAAGTTGTGTCCACTAGAAACATGACTATACTTGGCTCACTACATTGTATTAGCCACACCTTTAGTGAGTTGTGTCCACTAGACACGTGACTATATTTGGCTCACAACATTGAACTAGCCACACCTTTAGTGAGTTGTGTCCACCAGACACATAATTATACTTGGCTCACTACATTGTGCTAGCTACACAATCCTTTAGTGAGTTGTGTCCACTAGACACATGACTATACTTGGCTCACTACATTGTATTAGCTACACAATCCTTTAGTGAGTTGTGTCCACTAGACACGTGACTATATTTAGCTCACTACATTGTACTAGCCACACCTTTAGTGAGTTGTGTCCACCAAACACATAATTATACTTGGCTTACTACATTGTACTAGCTACACATTCCTTTAGTGAGTTGTGTCCACCAGACACATGACTATACTTGGCTCACTACAATGTACTAGCTACACAATCCTTTAGTGAGTTGTGTCCACTAGACACATGACTATATTTGGCTCACTACATTTTACTAGCTACACAATCCTTTAGTGAGTTAAGTCCACTAGACACATGACTATATTTGGCTAACTACATTGTACTAGCCACACCTTTAGTGAGTTGTGTCCACCAGACACATAAGTATACTTGGCTCACTACAATATACAAGCTACACAATCCTTTAGTGAGTTGTGTCCACTAGACACGTGACTATACTTGGCTCACTACATTGTACTAGCCACACCTTTAGTGAGTTTTGTCCACCAGACTCATGACCATACTTGGCTAACTACATTGTACTAGCCACACCTTTAGTGAGTTGTGTCCACCAGACACATAACTATACTTGGCTCACTACATTGTACTAGCCACACAATCCTTTAGTAAGTTGTGTCCACCAGACACGTGACTATATTTGGCTCACTACATTGTACTAGCCACACCTTTAGTGAGTTGTGTCCACCAGACACATAATTATACTTGGCTCACTACATTGTACTAGCTACACAATCCTTTAGTAAGTTGCGTCCACCAGACACATGACTATACTTGGCTCACTACATTGTATTAGCTACACAATCCTTTAGTAAGTTGTGTCCACTAGACACATGACTATACTTTGCTCACTCCATTCTACTAGCCACACCTTTAGTGAGTTGTGTCCACCAGACACATGACTATACTCGGCTCACTACATTGTACTAGCTACACAATCCTTTAGTAAGTTGTGTCCACTAGACACATGACTATACTTGGCTCACTACATTGTACAAGCCACACCTTTAGTGAGTTGTGTCCAACAGACACATGACTCTACTTGGCTAACTACATTGTACTAGCTACACAATCCTTTTGTGAGCTGTGTCCACCAGACACATGACTATACTTGGCTCACTACATTGTACTAGCCACACCTTTAGTGAGTTGTGTCCACCAGACACATGACTATACTTGGCTCACTACATTGTACTAGCTACACAATCCTTTAGTGAGTTGTGTCCACTAGACACGTGACTATATTTGGCTTACTACATTGTACTAGCCACACCTTTAGTGAGTTGTGTCCACCAGACACATTTCTCTACTTGGCTAACTACATTGTACTAGCTACACAATCCATTAGTATGTTGTGTCCACTAGACACATGACTATACTTGGCTCACTACATTGTACTAGCCACACCTTTAGTGAGTTGTGTCCACCAGACACATTACTCTACTTGGCTAACTACATTGTACTAGCTACACAATCCTTTAGTGAGCTGTGTCCACCAGACACATGACTATACTTGGCTCACTACATTGTACTAGCTACACAATTCTTTAGTAAGTTGTGTCCACTAGACACATGACTATACTTGGCTCACTACATTGTACTAGCCAAACCTTTAGTAAGTTGTGTCCACTAGACACATAACTATACTTGGCTCACTACATTGTACTAGCTACACAATCCTTTAGTAAGTTGTGTCCACCAGACACATGACTATACTTGGCTCAATACATTGTACTAGCCACACATTTAGTGAGTTGTATTCACCAGACTCATGACTATACTTGGCTCACTACATTGTACTAGCGACACCTTTAATGAGTTGTGTCCACTAGACACATGACTATACTTGGATCACTACATTGTACTAGCAACTCCTTTAGTAAGTTGTGTCCACTAGACACATGACTATACTTGGCTGACTACATTTTACTAGCTACACAATCCGTTAGTAAGTTGTGTCGACTAGACACATGACTATACTTGGCTCACTACATCGTACTAGCTACACCTTTAGTGAGTTGTGTCCTCTAGACAAGTGACTATACTAGGCTCACTACATTGTACTAGCTACACAGTCCTTTAGTGAGTTGTGTCCACTAGACACTTGACTATACTTGGCTCACTACATTGTTGTAGCTACACAATCCTTTAGTAAGTTGTGTCCACTAGACACATGACTATATTTGGCTAACTACATTGTACTAGCCACACCTTTAGTGAGTTGTGTCCACCAGACACATGACTATACTTGGCTCACTACATTATACAAGCTACACAATCCTTTAGTGAGTTGTGTCCACTAGACACGTGACTATACTTGGCTCACTACATTGTACTAGCCACACCTTTAGTGAGTTTTGTCCACCAGACTCATGACTATACTTGGCTAACTACATTGTACTAGCCACACCTTTAGTGAGTTGTGTCCACCAGACACATAACTATACTTGGCTCACTACATTGTACTAGCCACACAATCCTTTAGTAAGTTGTGTCCACTAGACACGTGACTATATTTGGCTCAGTACATTGTACTAGCCACACCTTTAGTGAGTTGTGTCCACCAGACACATAATTATACTTGGCTCACTACATTGTACTCGCTACACAATCCTTTAGTAAGTTGCGTCCACAGACACATGACTATACTTGGCTCACTACATTGTATTAGCTACACAATCCTTTAGTAAGTTGTGTCCACTAGACAAATGACTATACTTGGCTCACTACATTGTACTAGCCAAACCTTTAGTAAGTTGTGTCCACTAGACACATAACTATACTTGGCTCACTACATTGTACTAGCTACACAATCCTTTAGTAAGTTGTGTCCACCAAACACATGACTATACTTGGCTCAATACATTGTACTAGCCACACATTTAGTGAGTTGTGTTCACCAGACTCATGACTATACTTGGCTCACTACATTGTACTAGCGACACCTTTAATGAGTTGTGTCCACTAGACACATGACTATACTTGGATCACTACATTGTACTAGCAACTCCTTTAGTAAGTTGTGTCCACTAGACACATGACTATACTTGGCTGACTACATTTTACTAGCTACACAATCCGTTAGTAAGTTGTGTCGACTAGACACATGACTATACTTGGCTCACTACATCGTACTAGCTACACCTTTAGTGAGTTGTGTCCTCTAGACAAGTGACTATACTAGGCTCACTACATTGTACTAGCTACACAATCCTTTAGTAAGTTGTGTCCACTAGACACTTGACTATACTTGGCTCACTACATTGTTGTAGCTACACAATCCTTTAGTAAGTTGTGTCCACTAGAAACATGACTATACTTGGCTCACTACATTGTATTAGCCACACCTTTAGTGAGTTGTGTCCACTAGACACGTGACTATATTTGGCTCACTACATTGAACTAGCCACACCTTTAGTGAGTTGTGTCCACCAGACACATAACTATACTTGGCTCACTACATTGTACTAGCTACACAATCCTTTAGTGAGTTGTGTCCACTAGACACATGACTATACTTGGCTCACTACATTGTACTAGCTACACAATCCTTTAGTGAGTTGTGTCCACTAGACACGTGACTATATTTGGCTCACTACATTGTACTAGCCACACCTTTAGTGAGTTGTGTCCACCAGACACATAATTATACTTGGCTCACTACATTGTACTAGCTACACAATCCTTTAGTGAGTTGTGTCCACCAGACACATGACTATACTTGGCTCACTACAATGTACTAGCTACACAATCCTTTGGTGAGTTGTGTCCACTAGACACATAACTATATTTGGCTCACTACAGTTTACTAGCTACACAATCCTTTAGTGAGTTAAGTCCACTAGACACATGACTATATTTGGCTAACTACATTGTACTAGCCACACCTTTAGTGAGTTGTGTCCACCAGACACATAAGTATACTTGGCTCACTACATTATACAAGCTACACAATCCTTTAGTGAGTTGTGTCCACTAGACACGTGACTATACTTGGCTCACTACATTGTACTAGCCACACCTTTAGTGAGTTTTGTCCACTAGACTCATGACTATACTTGGCTAACTACATTGTACTAGCCACACCTTTAGTGAGTTGTGTCCACCAGACACATAACTATACTTGGCTCACTACATTGTACTAGCCACACAATCCTTTAGTAAGTTGTGTCCACCAGACACGTGACTATATTTGGCTCACTACATTGTACTAGCCACACCTTTAGTGAGTTGTGTCCACCAGACACATAATTATACTTGGCTCACTACATTGTACTAGCTACACAATCCTTTAGTAAGTTGCGTCCACCAGACACATGACTATACTTGGCTCACTACATTGTATTAGCTACACAATCCTTTAGTAAGTTGTGTCCACTAGACACATGACTATACTTTGCTCACTCCATTGTACTAGCCACACCTTTAGTGAGTTGTGTCCACCAGACACATGACTATACTTGGCTCACTACATTGTACTAGCTACACAATCCTTTAGTAAGTTGTGTCCACTAGACACATGACTATACTTGGCTCACTACATTGTACTAGCCACACCTTTAGTGAGTTGTGTCCACCAGACACATGACTATACTTGGCTCACTACATTGTACTAGCTACACAATCCTTTTGTGAGCTGTGTCCACCAGACACATGACTATACTTGGCTCACTACATTGTATTAGCCACACCTTTAGTGAGTTGTGTCCACCAGACACGTGACTATACTTGGCTCACTACATTGTACTAGCTACAAAATCCTTTAGTGAGTTGTGTCCACTAGACACGTGACTATATTTGGCTTACTACATTGTACTAGCCACACCTTTAGTGAGTTGTGTCCACCAGACACATTTCTCTACTTGGCTAACTACATTGTACTAGCTACACAATCCATTAGTAAGTTGTGTCCACTAGACACATGACTATACTTGGCTCACTACATTGTACTAGCCACACCTTTAGTGAGTTGTGTCCACCAGACACATTACTCTACTTAACTAACTACATTGTACTAGCTACACAATGCTTTAGTGAGCTGTGTCCACCAGACACATGACTCTACTTGGCTCACTACATTGTACTAGCTACACAAATCTTTAGTAAGTTGTGTCCACTAGACACATGACTATACTTGGCTCACTACATTGTACTAGCCAAACCTTTAGTAAGTTGTGTCCACTAGACACATAACTATACTTGGCTCACTACATTGTGCTAGCTACACAATCCTTTAGTAAGTTGTGTCCACCAGACACATGACTATACTTGGCTCAATACATTGTACTAGCCACACATTTAGTGAGTTGTATTCACCAGACTCATGACTATACTTGGCTCACTACATTGTACTAGCGACACCTTTAATGAGTTGTGTCCACTAGACACATGACTATACTTGGATCACTACATTGTACTAGCAACTCCTTTAGTAAGTTGTGTCCACTAGACACATGACTATACTTGGCTGACTACATTTTACTAGCTACACAATCCGTTAGTAAGTTGTGTCCACTAGACACATGACTATACTTGGCTCACTACATCGTACTAGCTACACCTTTAGTGAGTTGTGTCCTCTAGACAAGTGACTATACTAGGCTCACTACATTGTACTAGCTACACAGTCCTTTAGTGAGTTGTGTCCACTAGACACTTGACTATACTTGGCTCACTACATTGTTGTAGCTACACAATCCTTTAGTAAGTTGTGTCCACTAGACACATGACTATATTTGGCTAACTACATTGTACTAGCCACACCTTTAGTGAGTTGTGTCCACCAGACACATGACTATACTTGGCTCACTACATTATACAAGCTACACAATCCTTTAGTGAGTTGTGTCCACTAGACACGTGACTATACTTGGCTCACTACATTGTACTAGCCACACCTTTAGTGAGTTTTGTCCACCAGACTCATGACTATACTTGGCTAACTACATTGTACTAGCCACACCTTTAGTGAGTTGTGTCCACCAGACACATAACTATACTTGGCTCACTACATTGTACTAGCCACACAATCCTTTAGTAAGTTGTGTCCACTAGACACGTGACTATATTTGGCTCAGTACATTGTACTAGCCACACCTTTAGTGAGTTGTGTCCACCAGACACATAATTATACTTGGCTCACTACATTGTACTCGCTACACAATCCTTTAGTAAGTTGCGTCCACAGACACATGACTATACTTGGCTCACTACATTGTATTAGCTACACAATCCTTTAGTAAGTTGTGTCTACTAGACACATGACTATACTTTGCTCACTCCATTCTACTAGCCACACCTTTAGTGAGTTGTGTCCACCAGACACATGACTATACTCGGCTCACTACATTGTACTAGCTACACAATCCTTTAGTAAGTTGTGTCCACTAGACACATGACTATACTTGGATCACTACATTGTACAAGCCACACCTTTAGTGAGTTGTGTCCAACAGACACATGACTCTACTTGGCTAACTACATTGTACTAGCTACACAATCCCTTTGTGAGCTGTGTCCACCAGACACATGACTATACTTGGCTCACTACATTGTACTAGCTACACAAACCTTTAGTAAGTTGTGTCCACTAGACACATGACTATACTTGGCTCACTACATTGTACTATTCACAAATTTAGTGAGCTGTGTCCACCAGACACATGACTATACTTGGCTCACTACATTGTACTAGCTACACAATTCTTTAGTAAGTTGTGTCCACTAGACACATGACTATACTTAGCTCACTACATTGTACTAGCCAAAAGTTTAGTAAGTTGTGTCCACTAGACACATAACTATACATGGCTCACTACATTGTACTAGCCACACAATCCTTTAGTAAGTTGTGTCCACTAGACACATGACTATACTTGGCTCACTACATTGTACTAGCCACACCTTTAGTGAGTTTTGTCCACCAGACTCATGACTATACTTGGCTCACTACATTGTACTAGCCACACCTTTAATGAGTTGTGTCCACCAGACACATAACTATACTTGGCTCACTACATTGTACTAGCCACACAATGCTTTAGTAAGTTGTGTCCACTAGACACATGACTATACTTGGCTCACTACATTGTACTAGTCACACCTTTAGTGAGTTGTGTCCACCAGGCACATGACTATACTTGGCTCACTACATTGTACTAGCGAAAACTTTAATGAGTTGTATCCACTAGACACATGACTATACTTGGATCACTACATTGTACTAGCAACTCCTTTAGTAAGTTGTGTCCACTAGACACATGACTATACTTGGCTGACTACATTTTACTAGCTACACAATCCGTTAGTAAGTTGTGTCGACTAGACACATGACTATACTCGGCTCACTACATTGTACTAGCTACACAATCATTTAGTGAGCTGTGTCACCCAGACACATGACTATACTTGGCTCACTACATTGTACTAGATACACAATCCTTTAGTGAGTTGTGTCCACTAGACACATGACTATACTTGGCTCACTACATTGTATTAGCCACACCTTTAGTGAGTTGTATCCACCAGACACGTGACTATACTTGGCTCACTACATTGTACTAGCTACAAAATCACTTAGTGAGTTGTGTCCACTAGACACGTGACTATATTTGGCTTACTACATTGTACTAGCCACACCTTTAGTGAGTTGTGTCCACCAGACACATAATTATACTTGGCTCACTACATTGTACTAGCTACACAATCCTTTAGTAAGTTGTGTCCACCAGACACATGACTATACTTGGCTCACTACATTGTATTAGCTACACAATCCTTTAGTAAGTTGTGTCCACCAGACACATGACTATACTTGGCTCACTACATTGTACTAGCTACACAATCCATTAGTATGTTGTGTCCACTAGACACATGACTATACTTGGCTCACTACATTGTACTAGCCACACCTTTAGTGAGTTGTGTCCACCAGACACATTACTCTAATTGGCTAACTACATTGTACTAGCTACACAATCCTTTAGTGAGCTGTGTCCACCAGACACATGACTATACTTGGCTCACTACATTGTACAAGCTACACAATTCTTTAGTAAGTTGTGTCCACTAGACACATGACTATACTTGGCTCACTACATTGTACTAGCCAAACCTTTAGTAAGTTGTGTCCACTAGACACATAACTATACTTGGCTCACTACATTGTACTAGCTACACAATCCTTTAGTAAGTTGTGTCCACCAGACACATAACTATACTTGGCTCAATACATTGTACTAGCCACACATTTAGTGAGTTGTGTTCACCAGACTCATGACTATTCTTGGCTCACTACATTTTACTAGCGACACCTTTAATGAGTTGTGTCCACTAGACACATGACTATACTTGGATCACTACATTGTACTAGCAACTCCTTTAGTAAGTTGTGTCCACTAGACACATGACTATACTTGGCTGACTACATTTTACTAGCTACACAATCCGTTAGTAAGTTGTGTCGACTAGACACATGACTATACTTGGCTCACTACATCGTACTATCTACACCTTTAGTGAGTTGTGTCCTCTAGACAAGTGACTATACTAGGCTCACTACATTGTACTAGCTACACAATCCTTTAGTGAGTTGTGTCCACTAGACACATGACTATACTTGGCTCACTACATTGTTGTAGCTACACAATCCTTTAGTAAGTTGTGTCCACTAGACACATGACTATACTTGGCTCACTACATTGTATTAGCCACACCTTTAGTGAGTTGTGTCCACTAGACACGTGACTATATTTGGCTCACTACATTGAACTAGCCACACCTTTAGTGAGTTGTGTCCACCAGACACATAACTATACCTGGCTCACTACATTGTACTAGCTACACAATCCTTTAGTGAGTTGTGTCCACTAGACACATGACTATACTTGGCTCACTACATTGTATTAGCTACACAATCCTTTAGTAAGTTGTGTCCACTAGACACGTGACTATATTTGGCTCAGTACATTGTACTAGCCACACCTTTAGTGAGTTGTGTCCACCAGACACATAATTATACTTGGCTCACTACATTGTACTCGCTACACAATCCTTTAGTAAGTTGCGTCCACAGACACATGACTATACTTGGCTCACTACATTGTATTAGCTACACAATCCTTTAGTAAGTTGTGTCTACTAGACACATGACTATACTTTGCTCACTCCATTCTACTAGCCACACCTTTAGTGAGTTGTGTCCACCAGACACATGACTATACTCGGCTCACTACATTGTACTAGCTACACAATCCTTTAGTAAGTTGTGTCCACTAGACACATGACTATATTTGGATCACTACATTGTACAAGCCACACCTTTAGTGAGTTGTGTCCAACAGACACATGACTCTACTTGGCTAACTACATTGTACTAGCTACACAATCCCTTTGTGAGCTGTGTCCACCAGACACATGACTATACTTGGCTCACTACATTGTACTAGCTACACAAACCTTTAGTAAGTTGTGTCCACTAGACACATGACTATACTTAGCTCACTACATTGTACTAGCCAAAAGTTTAGTAAGTTGTGTCCACTAGACACATAACTATACATGGCTCACTACATTGTACTAGCCACACAATCCTTTAGTAAGTTGTGTCCACTAGACACATGACTATACTTGGCTCACTACATTGTACTAGCCACACCTTTAGTGAGTTTTGTCCACCATACTCATGACTATACTTGGCTCACTACATTGTACTAGCCACACCTTTAATGAGTTGTGTCCACCAGACACATATTTATACTTGGCTCACTACATTGTACTAGCCACACAATGCTTTAGTAAGTTGTGTCCACTAGACACATGACTATACTTGGCTCACTACATTGTATTAGCTACACAATCCTTTAGTGAGTTGTGTCCACTAGACACGTGACTATACTTGGCTCACTACATTGTACTAGCTACAAAATCCTTTAGTAAGTTCTGTCCACTAGGCATATGACTATACTTGGCTCACTACATTGTACTAGCTACACAATCCGTTAGTAAGTTGTGTCCACCAGACACATGACTATACTTGGCTAACTACATTGTACTAGCTACATCCTTTAGTAAGTTGTGTCCACCAGACACATGACTATACTTGGCTCACTACATTGTACTAGCTACACAATCCTTTAGTGAGCTGTGTCCACCAGACACATGACTATACTCGGCTCACTACATTGTACTAGCTACACAATCATTTAGTGAGCTGTGTCACCCAGACACATGACTATACTTGGCTCACTACATTGTACTAGATACACAATCCTTTAGTGAGTTGTGTCCACTAGACACATGACTATACTTGGCTCACTACATTGTATTAGCCACACCTTTAGTGAGTTGTATCCACCAGACACGTGACTATACTTGGCTCACTACATTGTACTAGCTACAAAATCCTTTAGTGAGTTGTGTCCACTAGACACGTGACTATATTTGGCTTACTACATTGTACTAGCCACACCTTTAGTGAGTTGTATCCACCAGACACATAATTATACTTGGCTCACTACATTGTACTAGCTACACAATCCTTTAGTAAGTTGCGTCCACCAGACACATGACTATACTTGGCTCACTACATTGTATTAGCTACACAATCCTTTAGTAAGTTGTGTCCACCAGACACATGACTATACTTGGCTCACTACATTGTACTAGCTACACAATCCATTAGTATGTTGTGTCCACTAGACACATGACTATACTTGGCTCACTACATTGTACTAGCCACACCTTTAGTGAGTTGTGTCCACCAGACACATTACTCTACTTGGCTAACTACATTGTACTAGCTACACAACCCTTTAGTGAGCTGTGTCCACCAGACACATGACTATACTTGGCTCACTACATCGTACTAGCTACACAATTCTTTAGTAAGTTGTGTCCACTAGACACATGACTATACTTGGCTCACTACATTGTACTAGCCAAACCTTTAGTAAGTTGTGTCCACTAGACACATAACTATACTTGGCTCACTACATTGTACTAGCTGCACAATCCTTTAGTAAGTTGTGTCCACCAGACACATGACTATACTTGGCTCAATACATTGTACTAGCCACACATTTAGTGAGTTGTGTTCACCAGACTCATGACTATACTTGGCTCACTACATTGTACTAGCGACACCTTTAATGAGTTGTGTCCACTAGACACATGACTATACTTGGATCACTACATTGTACTAGCAACTCCTTTAGTAAGTTGTGTCCACTAGACACATGACTATACTTGGCTGACTACATTTTACTAGCTACACAATCCGTTAGTAAGTTGTGTCGACTAGACACATGACTATACTTGGCTCACTACATCGTACTAGCTACACCTTTAGTGAGTTGAGTCCTCTAGACAAGTGACTATACTAGGCTCACTACATTGTACTAGCTACACAATCCTTTAGTGAGTTGTTTCCACTAGACACTTGACTATACTTGGCTCACTACATTGTTGTAGCTACACAATCCTTTAGTAAGTTGTGTCCACTAGAAACATGACTATACTTGGCTCACTACATTGTATTAGCCACACCTTTAGTGAGTTGTGTCCACTAGACACGTGACTATATTTGGCTCACTACTTTGAACTAGCCACACCTTTAGTGAGTTGTGTCCACCAGACTCATTACTCTACTTGGCTAACTACATTGTACTAGCTACACAATCCTTTAGTGAGCTGTGTCCACCAGACACATGACTATACTTGGCTCACTACATTGTACTAGCTACACAATTCTTTAGTAAGTTGTGTCCACTAGACAAATGACTATACTTGGCTCACTACATTGTACTAGCCAAACCTTTAGTAAGTTGTGTCCACTAGACACATAACTATACTTGGCTCACTACATTGTACTAGCTACACAATCCTTTAGTAAGTTGTGTCCACCAAACACATGACTATACTTGGCTCAATACATTGTACTAGCCACACATTTAGTGAGTTGTGTTCACCAGACTCATGACTATACTTGGCTCACTACATTGTACTAGCGACACCTTTAATGAGTTGTGTCCACTAGACACATGACTATACTTGGATCACTACATTGTACTAGCAACTCCTTTAGTAAGTTGTGTCCACTAGACACATGACTATACTTGGCTGACTACATTTTACTAGCTACACAATCCGTTAGTAAGTTGTGTCGACTAGACACATGACTATACTTGGCTCACTACATCGTACTAGCTACACCTTTAGTGAGTTGTGTCCTCTAGACAAGTGACTATACTAGGCTCACTACATTGTACTAGCTACACAATCCTTTAGTAAGTTGTGTCCACTAGACACTTGACTATACTTGGCTCACTACATTGTTGTAGCTACACAATCCTTTAGTAAGTTGTGTCCACTAGAAACATGACTATACTTGGCTCACTACATTGTATTAGCCACACCTTTAGTGAGTTGTGTCCACTAGACACGTGACTATATTTGGCTCACAACATTGAACTAGCCACACCTTTAGTGAGTTGTGTCCACCAGACACATAATTATACTTGGCTCACTACATTGTGCTAGCTACACAATCCTTTAGTGAGTTGTGTCCACTAGACACATGACTATACTTGGCTCACTACATTGTATTAGCTACACAATCCTTTAGTGAGTTGTGTCCACTAGACACGTGACTATATTTAGCTCACTACATTGTACTAGCCACACCTTTAGTGAGTTGTGTCCACCAAACACATAATTATACTTGGCTTACTACATTGTACTAGCTACACATTCCTTTAGTGAGTTGTGTCCACCAGACACATGACTATACTTGGCTCACTACAATGTACTAGCTACACAATCCTTTAGTGAGTTGTGTCCACTAGACACATGACTATATTTGGCTCACTACATTTTACTAGCTACACAATCCTTTAGTGAGTTAAGTCCACTAGACACATGACTATATTTGGCTAACTACATTGTACTAGCCACACCTTTAGTGAGTTGTGTCCACCAGACACATGACTATACTTGGCTCACTACATTATACAAGCTACACAATCCTTTAGTGAGTTGTGTCCACTAGACACGTGACTATACTTGGCTCACTACATTGTACTAGCCACACCTTTAGTGAGTTTTGTCCACCAGACTCATGACCATACTTGGCTAACTACATTGTACTAGCCACACCTTTAGTGAGTTGTGTCCACCAGACACATAACTATACTTGGCTCACTACATTGTACTAGCCACACAATCCTTTAGTAAGTTGTGTACACCAGACACGTGACTATATTTGGCTCAGTACATTGTACTAGCCACACCTTTAGTGAGTTGTGTCCACCAGACACATAATTATACTTGGCTCACTACATTGTACTAGCTACACAATCCTTTAGTAAGTTGCGTCCACCAGACACATAACTATACTTGGCTCACTACATTGTATTAGCTACACAATCCTTTAGTAAGTTGTGTCCACTAGACACATGACTATACTTTGCTCACTCCATTCTACTAGCCACACCTTTAGTGAGTTGTGTCCACCAGACACATGACTATACTCGGCTCACTACATTGTATTAGCTACACAATCCTTTAGTAAGTTGTGTCCACTAGACACATGACTATACTTGGCTCACTACATTGTACAAGCCACACCTTTAGTGAGTTGTGTCCAACAGACACATGACTCTACTTGGCTAACTACATTGTACTAGCTACACAATCCTTTTGTGAGCTGTGTCCACCAGACACATGACTATACTTGGCTCACTACATTGTATTAGCCACACCTTTAGTGAGTTGTATCCACCAGACACGTGACTATACTTGGCTCACTACATTGTACTAGCTACAAAATCCTTTAGTGAGTTGTGTCCACTAGACACGTGACTATATTTGGCTTACTACATTGTACTAGCCACACCTTTAGTGAGTTGTGTCCACCAGACACATTTCTCTACTTGGCTAACTACATTGTACTAGCTACACAATCCATTAGTATGTTGTGTCCACTAGACACATGACTATACTTGGCTCACTACATTGTACTAGCCACACCTTTAGTGAGTTGTGTCCACCAGACACATTACTCTACTTGGCTAACTACATTGTACTAGCTACACAATGCTTTAGTGAGCTGTGTCCACCAGACACATGACTATACTTGGCTCACTACATTGTACTAGCTACACAAATCTTTAGTAAGTTGTGTCCACTAGACACATGACTATACTTGGCTCACTACATTGTACTAGCCAAACCTTTAGTAAGTTGTGTCCACTAGACACATAACTATACTTGGCTCACTACATTGTACTGGCTACACAATCCTTTAGTAAGTTGTGTCCACCAGACACATGACTATACTTGGCTCAATACATTGTACTAGCCACACATTTAGTGAGTTGTATTCACCAGACTCATGACTATACTTGGCTCACTACATTGTACTAGCGACACCTTTAATGAGTTGTGTCCACTAGACACATGACTATACTTGGATCACTACATTGTACTAGCAACTCCTTTAGTAAGTTGTGTCCACTAGACACATGACTATACTTGGCTGACTACATTTTACTAGCTACACAATCCGTTAGTAAGTTGTGTCGACTAGACACATGACTATACTTGGCTCACTACATCGTACTAGCTACACCTTTAGTGAGTTGTGTCCTCTAGACAAGTGACTATACTAGGCTCACTACATTGTACTAGCTACACAGTCCTTTAGTGAGTTGTGTCCACTAGACACTTGACTATACTTGGCTCACTACATTGTTGTAGCTACACAATCCTTTAGTAAGTTGTGTCCACTAGACACATGACTATATTTGGCTAACTACATTGTACTAGCCACACCTTTAGTGAGTTGTGTCCACCAGACACATGACTATACTTGGCTCACTACATTATACAAGCTACACAATCCTTTAGTGAGTTGTGTCCACTAGACACGTGACTATACTTGGCTCACTACATTGTACTAGCCACACCTTTAGTGAGTTTTGTCCACCAGACTCATGACTATACTTGGCTAACTACATTGTACTAGCCACACCTTTAGTGAGTTGTGTCCACCAGACACATAACTATACTTGGCTCACTACATTGTACTAGCCACACAATCCTTTAGTAAGTTGTGTCCACTAGACACGTGACTATATTTGGCTCACTACATTGTACTAGCCACACCTTTAGTGAGTTGTGTCCACCAGACACATAATTATACTTGGCTCACTACATTGTACTCGCTACACAATCCTTTAGTAAGTTGCGTCCACAGACACATGACTATACTTGGCTCACTACATTGTATTAGCTACACAATCCTTTAGTAAGTTGTGTCTACTAGACACATGACTATACTTTGCTCACTCCATTCTACTAGCCACACCTTTAGTGAGTTGTGTCCACCAGACACATGACTATACTTGGCTCACTACATTGTACTAGCTACACAATCCTTTAGTAAGTTGTGTCCACTAGACACATGACTATACTTGGATCACTACATTGTACAAGCCACACCTTTAGTGAGTTATGTCCAACAGACACATGACTCTACTTGGCTAACTACATTGTACTAGCTACACAATCCCTTTGTGAGCTGTGTCCACCAGACACATGACTATACTTGGCTCACTACATTGTACTAGCTACACAAATCTTTAGTAAGTTGTGTCCACTAGACACATGACTATACTTGGCTCACTACATTGTACTAGCCAAACCTTTAGTAAGTTGTGTCCACTAGACACATAACTATACTTGGCTCACTACATTGTACTAGCTACACAATCCTTTAGTAAGTTGTGTCCACCAGACACATGACTATACTTGGCTCACTACATTGTACTAGCCACACCTTTAGTGAGTTGTGTCCACCAGACTCATGACTATACTTGGCTCACTACATTGTACTAGCCACACCTTTAGTGAGTTGTGTCCACTAGACACATGACTATACTTGGATCACTACATTGTACTAGCAACTCCTTTAGTAAGTTGTGTCCACTAGACACATGACTATACTTGGCTGACTACATTTTACTAGCTACACAATCCGTTAGTAAGTTGTGTCGACTAGACACATGACTATACTTGGCTCACTACATTGTACTAGCTACACCTTTAGTGAGTTGTGTCTTCTAGACAAGTGACTATACTAGGCTCACTACATTGTACTAGCTACACAATCCTTTAGTGAGTTGTGTCCACTAGACACATGACTATACTTGGCTCACTACATTGTACTAGCTACACAATCCTTTAGTGAGTTGTGTCCACTAGACACATGACTATATTTGGCTCACTACATTGTACTAGCCACACCTTTAGTGAGTTGTGTCCACCAGACACATGACTATACTTGGCTCACTACATTGTACTAGCTACACAATCCTTTAGTGAGCTGTGTCCACCAGACACATGACTATACTTGGCTCACTACATTGTACTAGCCACACCTTTAGTGATTTGTGTCCACCAGACTCATGACTATACTTGGCTTACTACATTGTACTAGCCACACCTTTAGTGAGTTGTGTCCACCAGACACATGACTATACTTGGCTCACTACATTGTACTAGCTACACAATCCGTTAGTAAGTTGTGTCCACTAGACACATGACTATACTTGGCTCACTACATTGTACTAGCCACACCTTTAGTGAGTTGTGTCCACCAGACACATGACTATACTTGGCTCACTACATTGTACTAGCTATACAATTCTTTAGTAAGTTGTGTCCACCAGACACATGACTATACTTGGCTCACTACATTGTATTAGCTACACAATCCTTTAGTAAGTTGTGTCCACTAGACACATGACTATACTTGGCTCACTACATTGTACTAGCCAAACCTTTAGTAAGTTGTGTCCACTAGACACATAACTATACTTGGCTCACTACATTGTACTAGCCACACAATCCTTTAGTAAGTTGTGTCCACTAGACACATGACTATACTTGGCTCACTACATTGTACTAGCCACACCTTTAGTGAGTTGTGTCCACCAGACACATGACTATACTTGGCTCACTACATTGTACTAGCCACACCTTTAGTGAGTTGTGTCCACTAGACACATGACTATAGTTGGCTCACTACATTGTACTAGCCACTCCTTTAGTAAGTTGTGTCCACTAGACACATGACTATACTTGGCTGACTACATTTTACTAGCTACACAATCCTTCAGTAAGTTGTGTCCACTAGACACATGACTATACTTGGCTCACTACATTGTACTAGCTACACCTTTAGTGAGTTGTGTCCTCTAGACAAGTGACTATACTAGGCTCACTACATTGTACTAGCTACACAATCCTTTAGTGAGTTGTGTCCACTAGACACATGACTATACTTGGCTCACTACATTGTAGTAGCTACACAATCCTTTAGTAAGTTGTGTCCACTAGAAACATGACTATACTTGGCTCACTACATTGTATTAGCCACACCTTTAGTGAGTTGTGTCCACTAGACACGTGACTATATTTGGCTCACTACATTGTACTAGCCACACCTTTAGTGAGATGTTTCCACCAGACACATAATTATACTTGGATCACTACATTGTACTAGCTACACAATACTTTAGTAAGTTGTGTCCAATAGACACATGACTATACTTGGCTCACTACATTGTACTAGCTACACAATCCTTTAGTGAGTTGTGTCCACTAGACACGTGACTATATTTGGCTCACTACATTGTACTAGCCACACCTTTAGTGAGTTGTGTCCACCAGACACATAATTATACTTGGCTCACTACATTGTACTAGCTACACATTCCTTTAGTGAGTTGTGTCCACCAGACACATGACTATACTTGGCTCACTACAATGTACTAGCTACACAATCCTTTAGTGAGTTGTGTCCACTAGACACATGACTATACTTGGCTCACTACATTTTACTAGCTACACAATCCTTTAGTGAGTTAAGTCCACTAGACACATGACTATATTTGGCTAACTACATTGTACTAGCCACACCTTTAGTGAGTTGTGTCCACCAGACACATGACTATACTTGGCTCACTACATTGTACTAGCTACACAATCCTTTAGTAAGTTGTGTCCACTAGACACATGACTATACTTGGCTCACTACATTGTACTAGCCACACCTTTAGTGAGTTGTGTCCACCAGACACATGACTATACTTGGCTCACTACATTGTACTAGCCACACCTTTAGTGAGTTGTGTCCACCAGACACATGACTATACTTGGCTCACTACATTGTACTAGCTACACAATCCTTTAGTAAGTTGTGTCCACTAGACACGTGACTATATTTGGCTCACTACATTGTACTAGCCACACCTTTAGTGAGTTGTGTCCACCAGACACATAATTATACTTGGCTCACTACATTGTACTAGCTACACAATCCTTTAGTAAGTTGCGTCCACCAGACACATGACTATACTTGGCTCACTACATTGTATTAGCTACACAATCCTTTAGTAAGTTGTGTCCACTAGACACATGACTATACTTTGCTCACTCCATTCTACTAGCCACACCTTTAGTGAGTTGTGTCCACCAGACACATGACTATACTCGGCTCACTACATTGTATTAGCTACACAATCCTTTAGTAAGTTGTGTCCACTAGACACATGACTATACTTGGCTCACTACATTGTACAAGTCACACCTTTAGTGAGTTGTGTCCAACAGACACATGACTCTACTTGGCTAACTACATTGTACTAGCTACACAATCCTTTTGTGAGCTGTGTCCACCAGACACATGACTATACTTGGCTCACTACATTGTATTAGCCACACCTTTAGTAAGTTGTATCCACCAGACACGTGACTATACTTGGCTCACTACATTGTACTAGCTACAAAATCCTTTAGTGAGTTGTGTCCACTAGACACGTGACTATATTTGGCTTACTACATTGTACTAGCCACACCTTTAGTGAGTTGTGTCCACCAGACACATTACTCTACTTGGCTAACTACATTGTACTAGCTACACAATCCATTAGTATGTTGTGTCCACTAGACACATGACTATACTTGGCTCACTACATTGTACTAGCCACACCTTTAGTGAGTTGTGTCCACCAGACACATTACTCTACTTAACTAACTACATTGTACTAGCTACACAATGCTTTAGTGAGCTGTGTCCACCAGACACATGACTATACTTGGCTCACTACATTGTACTAGCTACACAAATCTTTAGTAAGTTGTGTCCACTAGACACATGACTATACTTGGCTCACTACATTGTACTAGCCAAACCTTTAGTAAGTTGTGCCCACTAGACACATAACTATACTTGGCTCACTACATTGTGCTAGCTACACAATCCTTTAGTAAGTTGTGTCCACCAGACACATGACTATACTTGGCTCAATACATTGTACTAGCCACACATTTAGTGAGTTGTATTCACCAGACTCATGACTATACTTGGCTCACTACATTGTACTAGCGACACCTTTAATGAGTTGTGTCCACTAGACACATGACTATACTTGGATCACTACATTGTACTAGCAACTCCTTTAGTAAGTTGTGTCCACTAGACACATGACTATACTTGGCTGACTACATTTTACTAGCTACACAATCCGTTAGTAAGTTGTGTCGACTAGACACATGACTATACTTGGCTCACTACATCGTACTAGCTACACCTTTAGTGAGTTGTGTCCTCTAGACAAGTGACTATACTAGGCTCACTACATTGTACTAGCTACACAGTCCTTTAGTGAGTTGTGTCCACTAGACACTTGACTATACTTGGCTCACTACATTGTTGTAGCTACACAATCCTTTAGTAAGTTGTGTCCACTAGACACATGACTATATTTGGCTAACAACATTGTACTAGCCACACCTTTAGTGAGTTGTGTCCACCAGACACATGACTATACTTGGCTCACTACATTATACAAGCTACACAATCCTTTAGTGAGTTGTGTCCACTAGACACGTGACTATACTTGGCTCACTACATTGTACTAGCCACACCTTTAGTGAGTTTTGTCCACCAGACTCATGACTATACTTGGCTAACTACATTGTACTAGCCACACCTTTAGTGAGTTGTGTCCACCAGACACATAACTATACTTGGCTCACTACATTGTACTAGCCACACAATCCTTTAGTAAGTTGTGTCCACTAGACACGTGACTATATTTGGCTCAGTACATTGTACTAGCCACACCTTTAGTGAGTTGTGTCCACCAGACACATAATTATACTTGGCTCACTACATTGTACTAGCTACACAATCCTTTAGTAAGTTGCGTCCACCAGACACATGACTATACTTGGCTCACTACATTGTATTAGCTACACAATCCTTTAGTAAGTTGTGTCCACTAGACACATGACTATACTTTGCTCACTCCATTCTACTAGCCACACCTTTAGTGAGTTGTGTCCACCAGACACATGACTATACTCGGCTCACTACATTGTACTAGCTACACAATCCTTTAGTAAGTTGTGTCCACTAGACACATGACTATACTTGGATCACTACATTGTACAAGCCACACCTTTAGTGAGTTGTGTCCAACAGACACATGACTCTACTTGGCTAACTACATTGTACTAGCTACACAATCCTTTTGTGAGCTGTGTCCACCAGACACATGACTATACTTGGCTCACTACATTGTACTAGCTACACAAACCTTTAGTAAGTTGTGTCCACTAGACACATGACTATACTTGGCTCACTACATTGTACTATTCACAAATTTAGTGAGTTGTGTCCACCAGACACATGACTCTACTTGGCTAGCTACATTGTACTAGCTACACAATCCTTTTATGAGCTGTGTCCACCAGACACATGACTATACTTGGCTCACTACATTGTACTAGCCAAAAGTTTAGTGGTTGTGTCCACTAGACACATAACTATACATGGCTCACTACATTGTACTAGCCACACAATCCTTTAGTAAGTTGTGTCCACTAGACACATGACTATACTTGGCTCACTACATTGTACTAGCCACACCTTTAGTGAGTTTTGTCCACCAGACTCATGACTATACTTGGCTCACTACATTGTACTAGCCACACCTTTAATGAGTTGTGTCCACCAGACACATAACTATACTTGGCTCACTACATTGTACTAGCCACACAATCCTTTAGTAAGTTGTGTCCACTAGACACATGACTATACTTGGCTCACTACATTGTACTAGTCACACCTTTAGTGAGTTGTGTCCACCAGGCACATGACTATACTTGGCTCACTACATTGTACTAGCGAAAACTTTAATGAGTTGTGTCCACTAGACACATGACTATACTTGGATCACTACATTGTACTAGCAACTCCTTTAGTAAGTTGTGTCCACTAGACACATGACTATACTTGGCTGACTACATTTTACTAGCTACACAATCCGTTAGTAAGTTGTGTCGACTAGACACATGACTATACTTGGCTCACTACATTGTACTAGCTACACAATCATTTAGTGAGCTGTGTCACCCAGACACATGACTATACTTGGCTCACTACATTGTACTAGATACACAATCCTTTAGTGAGTTGTGTCCACTAGACACATGACTATACTTGGCTCACTACATTGTATTAGCCACACCTTTAGTGAGTTGTATCCACCAGACACGTGACTATACTTGGCTCACTACATTGTACTAGCTACAAAATCACTTAGTGAGTTGTGTCCACTAGACACATGACTATATTTGGCTTACTACATTGTACTAGCCACACCTTTAGTGAGTTGTGTCCACCAGACACATAATTATACTTGGCTCACTACATTGTACTAGCTACACAATCCTTTAGTAAGTTGCGTCCACCAGACACATGACTATACTTGGCTCACTACATTGTATTAGCTACACAATCCTTTAGTAAGTTGTGTCCACCAGACACATGACTATACTTGGCTCACTACATTGTACTAGCTACACAATCCATTAGTATGTTGTGTCCACTAGACACATGACTATACTTGGCTCACTACATTGTACTAGCCACACCTTTAGTGAGTTGTGTCCACCAGACACATTACTCTACTTGGCTAACTACATTGTACTAGCTACACAATCCTTTAGTGAGCTGTGTCCACCAGACACATGACTATACTTGGCTCACTACATTGTACAAGCTACACAATTCTTTAGTAAGTTGTGTCCACTAGACACATGACTATACTTGGCTCACTACATTGTACTAGCCAAACCTTTAGTAAGTTGTGTCCACTAGACACATAACTATACTTGGCTCACTACATTGTACTAGCTACACAATCCTTTAGTAAGTTGTGTCCACCAGACACATAACTATACTTGGCTCAATACATTGTACTAGCCACACATTTAGTGAGTTGTGTTCACCAGACTCATGACTATTCTTGGCTCACTACATTTTACTAGCGACACCTTTAATGAGTTGTGTCCACTAGACACATGACTATACTTGGATCACTACATTGTACTAGCAACTCCTTTAGTAAGTTGTGTCCACTAGACACATGACTATACTTGGCTGACTACATTTTACTAGCTACACAATCCGTTAGTAAGTTGTGTCGACTAGACACATGACTATACTTGGCTCACTACATCGTACTATCTACACCTTTAGTGAGTTGTGTCCTCTAGACAAGTGACTATACTAGGCTCACTACATTGTACTAGCTACACAATCCTTTAGTGAGTTGTGTCCACTAGACACTTGACTATACTTGGCTCACTACATTGTTGTAGCTACACAATCCTTTAGTAAGTTGTGTCCACTAGAAACATGACTATACTTGGCTCACTACATTGTATTAGCCACACCTTTAGTGAGTTGTGTCCACTAGACACGTGACTATATTTGGCTCACTACATTGAACTAGCCACACCTTTAGTGAGTTGTGTCCACCAGACACATAATTATACTTGGCTCACTACATTGTGCTAGCTACACAATCCTTTAGTGAGTTGTGTCCACTAGACACATGACTATACTTGGCTCACTACATTGTATTAGCTACACAATCCTTTAGTAAGTTGTGTCCACTAGACACGTGACTATATTTGGCTCAGTACATTGTACTAGCCACACCTTTAGTGAGTTGTGTCCACCAGACACATAATTATACTTGGCTCACTACATTGTACTCGCTACACAATCCTTTAGTAAGTTGCGTCCACAGACACATGACTATACTTGGCTCACTACATTGTATTAGCTACACAATCCTTTAGTAAGTTGTGTCTACTAGACACATGACTATACTTTGCTCACTCCATTCTACTAGCCACACCTTTAGTGAGTTGTGTCCACCAGACACATGACTATACTCGGCTCACTACATTGTACTAGCTACACAATCCTTTAGTAAGTTGTGTCCACTAGACACATGACTATATTTGGATCACTACATTGTACAAGCCACACCTTTAGTGAGTTGTGTCCAACAGACACATGACTCTACTTGGCTAACTACATTGTACTAGCTACACAATCCTTTTGTGAGCTGTGTCCACCAGACACATGACTATACTTGGCTCACTACATTGTACTAGCTACACAATCCTTTAGTAAGTTGTGTCCACTAGACACATGACTATACTTGGCTCACTACATTGTACTAGCCAAAACTTTAGTAAGTTGTGTCCACTAGACACATAACTATACTTGGCTCACTACATTGTACTAGCCACACCTTTAGTGAGTTGTGTCCACCAGACTTATGACTATACTTGGCTCACTACATTGTACTAGCCACACCTTTAGTGAGTTTTGTCCACCAGACTCATGACTATACTTGGCTCACTACATTGTACTAGCCACACCTTTAATGAGTTGTGTCCACCAGACACATAACTATACTTGGCTCACTACATTGTACTAGCCACACAATGCTTTAGTAAGTTGTGTCCACTAGACACATGACTATACTTGGCTCACTACATTGTACTAGTCACACAATCATTTAGTGAGCTGTGTCACCCAGACACATGACTATACTTGGCTCACTACATTGTACTAGCTACAAAATCCTTTAGTAAGTTCTGTCCACTAGGCATATGACTATACTTGGCTCACTACATTGTACTAGCTACACAATCCGTTAGTAAGTTGTGTCCACCAGACACATGACTATACTTGGCTAACTACATTGTACTAGCTACATCCTTTAGTAAGTTGTGTCCACCAGACACATGACTATACTTGGCTCACTACATTGTGCTAGCTACACAATCCTTTAGTGAGCTGTGTCCACCAGACACATGACTATACTCGGCTCACTACATTGTACTAGCTACACAATCATTTAGTGAGCTGTGTCACCCAGACACATGACTATACTTGGCTCACTACATTGTACTAGATACACAATCCTTTAGTGAGTTGTGTCCACTAGACACATGACTATACTTGGCTCACTACATTGTATTAGCCACACCTTTAGTGAGTTGTATCCACCAGACACGTGACTATACTTGGCTCACTACATTGTACTAGCTACAAAATCCTTTAGTGAGTTGTGTCCACTAGACACGTGACTATACTTGGCTTACTACATTGTACTAGCCACACCTTTAGTGAGTTGTGTCCACCAGACACATAACTATACCTGGCTCACTACATTGTACTAGCTATACAATTCTTTAGTAAGTTGTGTCCACCAGACACATGACTATACTTGGCTCACTACATTGTATTAGCTACACAATCCTTTAGTAAGTTGTGTCCACCAGACACATGACTATACTTGGCTCACTACATTGTACTAGCTACACAATCCATTAGTATGTTGTGTCCACTAGACACATGACTATACTTGGCTCACTACATTGTACTAGCCACACCTTTAGTGAGTTGTGTCCACCAGACACATTACTCTACTTGGCTCACTACATTGTACTAGCTACACAATCCTTTAGTGAGCTGTGTCCACCAGACACATGACTATACTTGGCTCACTACATTGTACTAGCTACACAATCCTTTAGTAAGTTGTGTCCACTAGACACATGACTATACTTGGCTCACTACATTGTACTAGCCACACCTTTAGTGAGTTGTGTCGACCAGAGACATAACTATACTTGGCTCACTACATTGTACTAGCTTCACAATCCTTTAGTAAGTTGTGTCCACCAGACACATGACTATACTTGGCTCAATACATTGTACTAGCCACACATTTAGTGAGTTGTGTTCACCAGACTCATGACTATACTTGGCTCACTACATTGTACTAGCGACACCTTTAATGAGTTGTGTCCACTAGACACATGACTATACTTGGATCACTACATTGTACTAGCAACTCCTTTAGTAAGTTGTGTCCACTAGACACATGACTATACTTGGCTGACTACATTTTACTAGCTACACAATCCGTTAGTAAGTTGTGTCCACTAGACACATGACTATACTTGGCTCACTACATTGTACTAGCTACACCTTTAGTGAGTTGTGTCCTCTAGACAAGTGACTATACTAAGCTCACTACATTGTACTAGCTACACAATCCTTTAGTGAGTTGTGTCCACTAGACACTTGACTATACTTGGCTCACTACATTGATGTAGCTACACAATCCTTTAGTAAGTTGTGTCCACTAGAAACATGACTACATTTGGCTCACTACATTGTACTAGCCACACCTTTAGTGAGTTGTGTCCACTAGACACGTGACTATATTTGGCTCACTACTTTGAACTAGCCACACCTTTAGTGAGTTGTGTCCACCAGACACATGACTATACTTGGCTCACTACATTGTACTACCTACACAATCCTTTAGTGAGCTGTGTCCACCAGACACATGACTATACTTGGCTCACTACATTATACAAGCTACACAATCCTTTAGTGAGTTGTGTCCACTAGACACGTGACTATACTTGGCTCACTACATTGTACCAGCCAAACCTTTAGTAAGTTGTGTCCACTAGACACATAACTATACTTGGCTCACTACATTGTACTAGCTACACAATCCTTTAGTGAGTTGTGTCCACTAGACACATGACTATACTTGGCTCACTACATTGTACTAGCCACACCTTTAGTGAGTTGTGTCCACCAGACACATGACTATACTTGGCTCACTACATTGTACTAGCCACACCTTTAATGAGTTGTGTCCACTAGACACATGACTATACTTGGCTCACTAAATTATACTAGCCGCTCCTTTAGTAAGTTGTGTCCACTAGACACATGACTATACTTGGCTGACTACATTTTACTAGCTACACAATCCTTTAGTAAGTTGTGTCCACTAGACACATGACTGGCATACTCTGGCTCACTACATCGTACTAGCTACACCTTTAGTGAGTTGTGTCCTCTAGACAAGTGACTATACTTGAGGGCTCACTACATTGTACTAGCTACACAATCCTTTAGTAAGTTGTGTCCACTAGACACTTGACTATACTTGGCTCACTACATTGTTGTAGCTACACAATCCTTTAGTAAGTTGTGTCCACTAGAAACATGACTATACTTGGCTCACAAACATTGTATTAGCCACACCTTTAGTGAGTTGTGTCCACCAGACACGTGGCTATACTTGGCTCACTACATTGCACTAGCCACACATTTATTGAGTTGTGTCCACCAGACACATAACTATACTTGGCTCACTACATTGTACTAGCTACACAATACTTTAGTAAGTTGTGTCCACTAGACACATGACTATACTTGGCTCACTACATTGTATTAGCTACACAATCCTTTAGTGAGTTGTGTCCACTAGACACGTGACTATATTTAGCTCACTACATTGTACTAGCCACACCTTTAGTGAGTTGTGTCTCACCAAACACATAATTATACTTGGCTTACTACATTGTACTAGCTACACATTCCTTTAGTGAGTTGTGTCCACCAGACACATGACTATACTTGGCTCACTACAATGTACTAGCTACACAATCCTTTAGTGAGTTGTGTCCACTAGACACATGACTATATTTTGGCTCACTACATTTTACTAGCTACACAATCCTTTAGTGAGTTAAGTCCACCTAGACACATGACTATATTTGGCTAACTACATTGTACTAGCCACACCTTTAGTGAGTTGTGTCCACCAGACACATGACTATACTTGGCTCACTACATTATACAAGCTACACAATCCTTTGGTAAGTTGTGTCCACTAGACACGTGACTATACTTGGCTCACTACATTGTACCAGCCACAACCTTTAGTGAGTTTGTCCACCAGACTCATGACTATACTTGGCTCAACTACATTGTACTAGCCACACCTTTAGTGAGTTGTGTCCACCAGACACATAACTATACTTGGCTCACTACATTGTACTAGCCACACAATCCTTTAGTAAGTTGTGTACACCAGACACGTGACTATATTTGGCTCAGTACATTGTACTAGCCACACCTTTAGTGAGTTGTGTCCACCAGACACATAATTATACTTGGCTCACTACATTGTACTAGCTACACAATCCTTTAGTAAGTTGTGTCCACTAGACACATGACTATACTTGGCTCACTACATTGTACTAGCTACACAATCCTTTAGTAAGTTGTGTCCACTAGACACATGACTATACTTGGCTCACTACATTGTACTAGCCACACCTTTAGTGAGTTGTGTCCACCAGACACATGACTATACTCGGCTCACTACATTGTACTAGCTACACAATCCTTTAGTAAGTTGTGTCCACTAGACACATGACTATACTTGGCTCACTACATTGTACTAGCCACACCTTTAGTGAGTTGTGTCCACCAGACACATGACTATACTTGGCTCACTACATTGTACTAGCTACACAATCCTTTTGTGAGCTGTGTCCACCAGACACATGACTATACTTGGCTCACTACATTGTATTAGCCACACCTTTTTTATCCACCAGACACTGACTATACTGGCTCACTACATTGATGTAGCTACACAATCCTTTAGTAAGTTGTGTTCACTAGAAACATGACTACATTAGGCTCACTACATTGTACTAGCCACACCTTTAGTGAGTTGTGTCCACCAGACACATAACTATACTTGGCTCACTACATTGTACTAGCTACACAATCCTTTAGTAAGTTGTGTCCACTAGACACATGACTATACTTGGCTCACTACATTGTACTAGCCACACATTTAGTGAGTTGTGTCCACCAGACACATGACTATACTTGGCTCACTAAATTGTACTAGCTACACAATCCTTTAGTGAGCTGTGTCCACCAGACACATGACTATACTCGGCTCACTACATTGTACTAGCTACATAATCCTTTAGTAAGTTGTGTCCACTAGGCATATAACTATACTTGGATCACTACATTGTACTAGCTACACAATCCTTTAGTGAGTTGTGTCCACTAGACACATAACTATACTTGGCTCACTACATTGTACTAGCTACACAATCCTTTAGTGAGTTGTGTCCACCAGACACATGACTATACTTGGCTAACTACATTGTACTAGCCACACATTTAGTGAGTTGTGTCCACTAGACACATGAATATACTAATGGCTTTTTTCCACTACATTGTACTAGCTACACATTCTTTAGTGAGTTGTGTCCACTAGACACATGACTATACTTGGCTCACTACATTGTACTAGCAACTCACTTTAGTAAGTTGTGTCCACTAGACACATGACTATACTTGGCTCACTACATTGTACTAGCTACACAATCCTTTAGTGAGTTGTGTCCACTAGACACGTGACTATACTTGGCTCACTACATTGTACTAGCTACACCATCTTTAGTGAGTTGTGTCCACTAGACACGTGACTATACTTGGCTCACTACATTGTACTAGCTACACAATCCTTTAGTGAGTTGTGTCCACTAGACACATGACTATACTTGGCTCACTACATTGTATTAGCTACACAATCCTTTAGTAAGTTGTGTCCACTAGACACATGACTATACATGGCTCACTAAATTGTACTAGCCACACCTTTAGTGAGCTGTGTCCACCAGACACATGACTATACTTGGCTCACTACATTGTACTAGCTACACATCCTTTAGTAAGTTGTGTCCACTAGACACATGACTATACTTGGCTCACTACATTGTACTAGCCACACCTTTAGTGAGTTGTGTCCACCAGACACATGACTATACTTGGCTCACTACATTGTACTAGCTACATCCTTTAGTAAGTTGTGTCCACTAGACACATGACCATACTTGGCTAACTACATTGTACTAGCCACACAATCCTTTAGTAAGTTGTGTCCACTAGACACGTGACTATACTTGGCTCACTACATTGTACTAGCCACACCTTTAGTGAAGTTGTGTCCACTAGACACATAACTATACTGACTCACTACATTGTACTAGCTACACAATCCTTTAGTAAGTTGCGTCCACCAGACACATGACTATACTTGGCTCACTACATTGTGATAGCTACACAATCCTATAGTAAGTTTTGTGTCACACTAGACACATGACTATACTTTGCTCACTCCATTGTACTAGCCCCCTCACCTTTAGTGAGTTGTGT